>PVKP010001259.1:0-138867 GCA_004027715.1 Plecturocebus donacophilus
CTGCCACCCTCCACATGTGACCCGGGGCTTGGGGCTGGCCTCTGTGAGCGCCTCAGTGCGTGTTTGCGTGCGTCGTGCGTGCTTGCGCGCGACGCCCCTTCGCCGGTGCTCCCCTCTCACGTGACCCAGCGCCGCGTGCTCCCAGGGGCTACCCGCGCAGGACGCTGTTTCCTGTCCCGGGCCCCGCTTCCCCCGCCCCCGAGCCGTGGCGAGCGTGCCCGGCACTCCATGGTCAGAGAAGAAAGAAGTGCGGTCTCCGCCGTACAGTCTTTATCCTCCGCTCCCCATGCTGGTCTTCGGCGCAGGATCCTGGAGGCTCTGCTCCCGGTGGGGGTGGGCATACTGTATCTTCACACTGAATGAGGGGCGTGTGGTCGGGGAAGGAGCCCAGGACCGAGATGCAAGAGGCGTAGATTCTCGTCCCAGCCCTGGCTTTGATGGCGTTTTGTGACCTTGGGTTAATCACTTTCCCGCCCAGTCTCAGTTTCCTCATCTGTACAGTGGCTCTCATGAGGATGATGCCTGTTTTTTCCTATTTCCAGGGAGGAATTCGATGAGAGGAGACCATGAAATGAGGAATGATAATAGATCATTGCTTTATTATGTATAAGTGGTAGTCAGTAGCTGGCCTTTTGCGCGTTTTAGACCCCATGGGTCTGGACGAGGTTGGGGGATGGACAGCATGGACTTCCTCTACAGAATCATGGAAGGAGTGCGGACTCGGGTGGACCCCATTCCCCGTTGTAGGCCTAAATGGCTAACACCTTGTCGCAGTGGTCCTGGCAGCTGCCGGGAATAGGTAGTGCCTCCGGGCCCTCGCTAGGTGGCACTATCACAAAGGACAAAGCTGGCTGAAGCTACAGAAATCCCGAGCTGGCATTCCTTTGCCAAGGGCAGGTGTCATTAGCCTGTGGAAGGCCTGCTCAGTTCTGCTGTGCCAACTCAGCCCTTAAACCACTGGCCAGATTGCCCCCTTTCTCTCCCAGTTGGACTAAAATGAGCTAGCCTTTGCTGGAAGACTATTCACTTGTCTTTGCAGAAGCCTCCGTTGGCCAAGTTGGGGTATGGATAAAGATGATTACAGTCTGTTCCTGGTCCTCCTGGGGCCATTTATCTGGTTTGGGTAGCCTGAACAGTTTGCTACATGTTGACTTTGTGTATACAAGCTGATAGCATAAAAGTCTGTGGTGGGAATTCTTGTTTATTGAGTATTTCCTGAGCCAGGGTGTTTGCAAATATTTAAAAATATATATATAAGACAGGGTCTTGCTCTCTCGTCCAGGCTGAAGTGCAGGGGCACAGTCTCAGCTCACTGCAGCCTCGACCTTCTGGGTTTAATCTGTCCTCCCACCTCAGCCTCTCAAATAGCTGGGACTACAGGTGCATACCACCACGGCCAGCTAATTTTTGTGTTTTTCTGTAGAAAGGGGTCTTGCTATGTCGCCCAGGCTGGTCTCAAACTCCTGGGCTCAAGTGATCCACCCATCTCAGCCTCCCAAAGTACTGGGATTATAGGTGTGAGCCACTGTGCTCAGGTGCAAGTGTTGTTAATTGTTGTTTTGAGACGGAGTCTTGTACTCCACGCCAAGCTGGAGTGCAGTGGTGCGATCTTGGCTCACTGCAACCCCCGACTGCCTGGTTCAAGCGATTCTCCTGCCTAAACCTCCTGAGTAGTTAGGATTACAGGCACACACCACCACACCCAGCTAATTTTTGTATTTTTAGTAGAGACAGTGTTTCACCATGTTGGCCAGGATGGTCTCGATCTCCTGACCTCATGATCCACCTGCCTCGGCCTCCCAAAGTGTTGGGATTACAGGCATGAGCCACCACAACTGGCCAGTGCATGTATTTTTAAATCTTCCAACAACATTGCAATGTAAGTATTTTTACCCCTGTTTACAGGTGGGGAAAAAGAGTGACTCTGCAAAGGTATACAGTCTGTAAGCAGAGTTCCTAGGTCTGTCTCCAAAGTCCATGCCCATGTACCCCACTTTGCCTTTTTAGTGCTTTGAATCCCAGTTCTGCCAACTATTAATGATGTTACTGTGGGCAAATTGCTTAGCTTGTTTGTGCCTCAGTTTCCATACCTGTAAAATGGAGATCATAATAGTACTTACTTGTTAGGAGGATTATGTGAGAACACATGTAAAGTGCATAAAATAGTGCACATGGGAAGAACACAAAAGTTTTTTTAAAAATCGGGGCTCAGCATGGCTTTTATCTCGTGAAAGGACAGAAGGGTAGGAAATGAGTGCAGGGAAGAAAGTAGGGGCTAGATTATGGAGGTCACAGTTCGTTGTTTGGGTTTTATTCAAAGCACAGTGGGAAACCCCTGGAGAATTTTAAGCAGGGAGTGGCATGAGCTGGGTTAAAAATTTAAAAGATCACTCTGGCTGTTCTGTGGAAAATTGATTGTAGGGATTTTTATTTTTCTGCAAAGGTCATTTGTTACAGGTGCCCATGTTTGGAGTAGAGTGAGCAACCTTCTCCTTTGACTTGCTCCCTGAGCATAAAATTCTGTCATTGACTCAACAAATAATGTCCTGAGCACTTGATCTCTGCAGGAATTGTAGAGGGCACTGGGGATGCAGAAATGAAGAAGATAATGGCCCCGGCCAGGTGCAGGGGCTGGGCATGGAGAGGCCGAGGCGGGCAGATCATGAGGTCAGGAGTTTGAGACCAGCCTGGCCAGCATGTTGAAACCCTGTCTCTACTAAAAATAACAAAAATCGGCTGAGCATGGTGGCACACACCTGTAATCCCAGTTACTCGGGAGGCTGAGGCAGGAGAATTGCTTGAACCTGGGAGGCAGAGGTTGAAGTGAGCTGAGATGGCACCACTGCACTCCAGCCTGAGTGACAGAGCAAGATTGTGTTTCAAAAAAAAGAGAATGGCCCCTGTGGGAAGCTTTGGCATGATTTGTGGTACAGAGGAGAGGCTCCTTACAGGATAGCTCCTACTCATTACTTTTGTTGTATTCTTGCTCCACCCCTTAAGGCCGAGGTGGGCAGATCACTTGAGGTCAGGAGTTTGAGACCAGCCTGGCCAATGTGGTGAAACCCCATCTCTACTAAAAATACAAAAATTAGCCTGGCATGGTGGCAGGCGCCTGTAGTCCAAGCTACCCAGGAGCCTGAGGCTTGAGAATCACTTGAACCCAGGAGGCAGAGATTGCAGTGAGCCAAGATGGCACCACTGCACTCCAGCCTGGATGACAGTGTGAGACTCTGACTCAAAAAAGGAAAGGGACAAGGAGGGAAAGAGTTGTAGAGGTGTTGGTCATTGGTGCTATTGCCCTAGATTCCAGGGTAATCCTGGTAGTATCAGTGCTTCTGAAAGTCAGTTTAGTAATTAATATTCAAAAAACATTAAAACTTTAACCCAGCAATTTTACTTGGAAAGAAAAGGTATGTGCACAAATTTGCCTAAAAGAGAACACTATGTAGCTGTGAAAAATAGTTATTGAAAATACTTATTGGTATGGAGAATTTGAGAAATAGTAAATAAAAGATTAGACTGCAGTGAGCTGAAGACTTAAAAAAACTTAAAAAAGAAAGGTGGTTACAAAGCTATATTACAGTGTGCGCCATTAAAATATATATGATTTAGTTATGTACCCAACAGAAATGCATATACAGTCATGTGTCAATTGACGATGGGATACATTCTGAAAAATGTGTCTCGGTGATTTTTTTGTTGTGTGAACATCATAGAGTGTATTTACACAATCCCAGGATGGTGTAGCTACTACACACCCAGCCTATAGGGTCTAGACTATAGATCCTATGCTACAAACTTGTACAACATGTTATACTGTACTGAATACAGTGGCTGCATCCCCAGTGCCCACTAGAATTCCTGCCATTACTGTAGGCAGTTGAAACACAATGATAGGTATTCGTGTATCTAAACACAGGAAAAGTACAGCAAAAGTACAGTGTTACAATTTTATGGGGACCACCTTTGTATTTTGCAATCTGCTGTTGACTGAGAAGTCATTACATGGTACATGACTGTATTTGTATACCAAAAGTATGAACAAGAGTGTTCACAGCATATTATTTTTAATAGTCCAACTAGGAAACAACCCAAATATCCATCAGTGGTGAAATTGATAAATAATAATATGTTCATACGATGGAATAGTCCACAGCAATGAAGGTGAATGAACTACAACTATATTCAGCAGTGTTCAAGATTCTAACATTTAAAAAAAAAAAAAAAAAAAAACCAGACACAAGCCAGGTGCGGTGGCTCACACCTGTAATCCCAACACTTTGGGAGGCTGAGGCAGGTGGATCACTTGAGGTCAGGAGTTTGAGACCAGCCTGGCCCACATGGTGAAAACCTGTCTCTACTAAAAATTCAAAAAAGTAGCTGGGCATGGTGGCATATGCCTGTAATCCCAGCTACTCAGGAGGCTGAGGCAGGAGAATTGCTTGAACCTGGGAGGCAGAGGTTGCAGTGAGCCGAGGTTGTGCCATTGCACTCCAGCCTGGGCAGTGAGTGAAACTCCATCTCAAAAAAACAAAACAAAAAACAGACACAAAAGATTATGATTCCATTTATAAAAGTTCAGCAGGCAAAGTTAATCTATGCTATTAGAAGATAGGACGTCGTTATTTATTTATTTTACCTTCATTTAAAAAAATTGTGATAAAATACACATAACATAAAATCTTCTACTTTAAAATGTACGACTCAGTGACATTCAGCACATTCATAAGTTGTATAACCATTACCGCTCTCTAGTTCCTGAACTTTTAAGTAGTCACCACCCCCTTTCCTCCCTCCTCCCATGGTGTTACTTTTGAAGAAGAGTGAATAGCTACTGGAAGGGTCATCATGGGGACTTCTGGATGTTAGTTATGTTTCTTTTTTTTTTTTTAATCTAAATGGTGGCCATATGGCTGTGTTTATGTTGTGAAAATGTATCTAGCTATACACTTGCATATACTTTGCTGTATGAAAGTTATATCTAAGTACATATAGATAAATTTGAAGGGGTGTGTATGTGTGAAATATATTTGCTAACACTGATTTTTTTCCTGGGAGGTAGGAGTATGAATCCGTTTTGTACTTACTATGTTTTGCTGACTTGTTTTCCAATTGGCATTCATGAATACATGTATTACTTTTGTAATAACATTTTAAAATTTAAAACATTTTTTTTTTCTTGAGATGGAGCCTCACTCTGTTGCCCAGGGTGGGAGTGTAGTGGTGCGATCTCAGCTCACTGCAATCTCTGCCTCCCAGGTTCAAGCGGTTCTCCCTGCCTTAGCCTCCAGAGTAGCTGGGATTACAGGTGTGCACCACCACACCTGGCTAATGTTTGTATTTTTTAGTAGAGATGGTGTTTTGCCATGTTGGCCAGGCTGGTCTTGAATTTCTGACCTCAGGTGATTCTCCTGCCTCGGTCTCCCTAAGTGCTGGGATTACAGGTGTGAGCCACCATGCCCAGCCTAAAACATCTTAAATAAAGGACAATGACATTGATTTTAAGCCTTCCCCACCCCACCGCCTTTTTTTTTTATACAGGGTCTGGCTCTGTTACCCAGGCTGGAGTTCAGTGACTGCAACCCCCACTTTTTGGGCTCATGCTGTCCTACCTCCTCAGCCTCCTAAGTAGCTGGGACTACAGGCACATGCCACCACACCTGGCTATTTTTTTAAAAAATTTTTTTGTAGAAACAGGGTTTCACCATGTTGCCTAGGCTGATCTTGAACTTTTCAGCTCAATTCATCCACCTGCCTCAGCCTCCCAAAGGGCTGGGATCACAGGTGTGAGCCACCTCATTCTGCCAATTTTAAGCCTTTCAAGAGAAAACATTTCTTATCATCAGAGGCAATGGGAATGTCTCACCAAAACTTTGCCCAATTACTATTTAGCCTCAGGATTGAAACATCTACATTGTTCATCACCCTCTGTGGTTCTGGTTCTGTCCACTCTTCCTGGCTTCCTTTCTTCTTGGTGAGTGTGGGAGGAGGACGTGCAGTAGACATGAGGAAGGTGTTCCAGACTCCTTGGACACTGGGTGGTTGTGCTCAGAAGACTCACTCTTTGCCAGGCTGGAAGTAAACGTGAAGCAGAAGCTGGGAGATTTGAGAAGAGAAGGTAGACTGGCCTGGCAGTTGCATGAGGGGAAGCCAGAGGCTTTTAGCAAGCAAGTGACTCCCCCAGTGTCTCATCCCATAAACAAGCAACCATTACAGGGATTTTCACATGAGAAGAATTTCATAGCCTTCCTCAATCATTCTGCATCCACCAAAAACTCCCTGTATCTCTTAAGAGTTTGTAATACCTGGCTGAGAGCGGTGGCTCACGCCTGTAATCTCAGCACCTGAGGTCAGGAGTTCAGCCTGGCCAACATGGTGAAACCCTGTCTCTATTAAAATAAAAAAATTAGCTGGACGTGGTGGCGTGCACCTGTAGTTCCAGCTACTGGGAAGGCTGAGACAGAAGAATTGCTTGTACTTGGGTGGCAGAGGTTGCAGTGAGCCAAGATTGCGCCACTGCACTCTAGCCTGGGGGACAGAGCAAGACTTCGTCTCAAAAAAAAAAAAAAAAGAAAAAGAAAAAAAGAGTTTGTAATACCTTTAAGTCATCCTTGTCTTAATGACTTTCTCACATTTCAAATCTCAGTTTTCATCTTCATCCCTTCTAGGTTCTTAGACACCATTAACTTCTTCCTCTCTGCTTCCATAGCACTTATGTCTGTTAGAACAGCCACCACATTCTATAATATTTGCTGCCAAACTGTGATCTCCTTAATAGCTGAGACTCAGTCTTTCTGATTACTGCATCCTCAACACATATGGCCCACAACATAATGTGGCAAACCACATATACCTAACAAATGTTGATCTAAATTGTTGAAGGAAGATCTTCCCACCTTCGATCTTTTCCTTAAGTAGAGGGACTACACACATTTCTTCCCTTTTTCTTAAGGCTTTTATTCACTTCTTTTCTTTATTCCAAGATTTCTTCAATTCTTAAGAGATTATTGTGTGCTTTCACATGCACATGGCCCGGAGCAAGTGGTGCAGCTTCATGCCCATTTCCATGTGCATCATGGGGTCTGCAGTCATCCTGCTTCTCCTCCAGTCCTCTTCTAGAGCTTTTCTGCTTCTCCCCTCAATTCCACCACCCGCGGACATGGTAAATAAGTTGCTTTTAGCTGAGCTTTTACTTATTTGTTTTTTTAGTTTTTGGAGTGAGGTCTTGCTTCATTGCCCAGGCTGGAGTACAGTGTTTCGATCATGCCCCAACTTCCCTAAGTGATCCTCCCACCTCAGCCTCTCCAGTAGCTGGGACTATGGGCACACACCATCATTCCTGAACTTTTAAAATTTTTTGTATACACATGATGCTATTATGTTGCCCAGGCTGGTTTCAAACTCCTGGGCTCAAGTGATCTTGCTGCCTCATGTTTGAAAGTGCTGAGATTACAGGCGTGAGTCACCTCTCCTGACCCCTAGCTGAGCTTTTAGAGAGGAATTTTCCCTACATATTACAAGATGTCAGTCCAGTACTAGACCTTTTCCTTACGTGTTGAGCCCTTATAATAATATGCCAGACACCGTGTTGATTCATAATCTAGAGAGGCAGCCACTGCCTCAGGTGGATTCATTTATTCATTGGACATGTTCTGGAAGCATATAACAAGGTAACTGATCTAGTCCTTGGTCAGGCGCAGCTTCCTTGAGGAATTTACATTAATGCAAAATGCTCAGTTAAGTAGAAGGTGATTAGGGGGAACATGGGTTATAAAAGAGCCAAAGAGAACTATGCATTTAAGTCCCTGAAGTGCGGGGGGATGGGATGGATAGAATGTTCAAGGATCGTTGGAATGTGAAGCTGGGGTTAGAGTGACCCAGATAAGATTGAAGTAGGCAGAAACAGAACAAGACAGAGCCTTGCTGTATAATAAGTTTGCTTCAGTCAGGAATCTTTTGGTTGAAAGTGACAACAGCCAGGCACTGTGGCTCACACCTGTAATCTCAGCACTTTGGGAGGCTGAGGCAGGCGGAGGGTGGATCACGAAGTCAGGAGATCGAGGCCATCCTGGCTAACACGGTGAAACCCCATCTCTACTAAAAATACGAAACATTAGCTGGGCGTGGTGGTGGGCGCCTGTAGTCCCAGCTACTTGGGAGGCTGAGGCAGGAGAATCGCTTGAACCCAGGAGGCGGAGGTTGCAGTGAGCTGAGATCGTGCCACTACACTCCAGCCTGTATGACAGAGTGAGACTCCGTCTCAGGAAAAAGAAAAAAGAAAAAGAAATAGAAAAAGTGACAACAAAGGGGTTAAGAGTTCGGGGTTCTCATCTGTGGTCTCCTTTGTGTTACCTTCCCTCTTGCTCAGGCCTCTGTGAGTGGTCCCTGATCTCCCTAGTCACACAGAAGCCAACAGCTTGAGTCAAGAGAAAGGGGGTGAGGAAGGCCAATGGACCGGGGGTGCTTTTCTTTCCACTCTTACCCGCAAGGTTACCTTCTTTGCAGGCAAGTCTAGACCTCCTCAGGTAGACCCTCAGTGGGAGAGCAGGAAGCTTAGCCTTTTAGGGACTTCAGGGAGGTAGAGAAGGGGACAAGTGAGGGGACTGTTCCAAGACTCCAAAGCCGTTTGCTTTCTTAAAAATAGCAAACCCACAGCCCCCTATCTCTTTCGCTGACAGCCTAAATGCATTTTCTCTGCTGTATCCTCAGCCTACCTGGGGAGCAGGATTATTTGGGTTTGGTAAGAGAAAAAAGGAGGGCGGCAACCCCGGAAACGCCTCCTGTCTCCCGCCTGTCGTTCTGGCCCTCTGGCCCTCAGTACTAAGTAGGCCCTGACCTACTTGTCTTATTCCTGCTGCTTCTTCCCCGGCCTCCCGCCCCTTCTCCGACCCCGCTCCAGGTCCTGCCCCAACTTCAGGGCTTCAGAACTCCTCCACCGTCCCGTGGAGGGACAGCCCTTCTACCTGACGCACACCCTACCCGGGAAGAACCAATCGAAGACTAGCCCACCCAGGGACCCCCCTTTTTTTTCTGGGACCCAGCGTTTCCGCCTCCGGGGCGCAGACTCCTCCCCCTCACCGTCCCAATTGTATTCCCTGGAAGAGCAGCCGGAAAAGCCTCCGCCTGCTCAGACCGGGATAGACGAGAAGCGGCTTTCTCCTCGCAGCCGGTTCCCTGAGCCCCAGGAACCGCCCCGGCGGCCGGCACCACCTGGGCCCAGCTCCAGGCGGGCGCGGCTTCAGCACCACGGACAGCGCCCCGCCCGCGGCCCCCCTGCCGGCGGCGCGCTCCAGCCGGTGTAGACCAGGCAGCGAGCTATGCCCGCGGCATGGCCCGGCGCTGCGGCCCCGTGGCGCTGCTCCTCGGCTTCGGCCTCCTCCAGCTGTGCTCAGGTAAGAGAAAGACCGGCACTGGCCAGGTTCTCCTACCCCAGCCAACGGCCCAGGATTCGCCGCGCTCTGACTCACCCCTGCTAGGCCGGGAAGGTGGAAAGAGGAATTCCCTAGAGGTAGGGGAGTCTGCTGGGGGTTTGGAGAGAGCCCCCGGGGCTGCAGAGAGCACCTGGGAGACTGGACTGGGAAGAGGAAGGAGTAAGTGAAGCAAGCAAGAGATGGAAACCTGGCCAGCGGTGGTAGGGCAGGTGCAGGCACCCAGAGCAAGGAGGCAGGGGATCTCCCCAGGCTTTCTGGGCTGGCAGATGGGCTGGCTCTGAGGGCGCTAAGATGCCATCTGACTTTTTGTGAAACATTATCTCAAGAAAGGTACCTGGTCCAGCACCCCTCCCTAGGATCCCCATAGTTTCCCATCCCCCACATTGGGTTTCAGATTCTGGTCACCCCACAGGGGCTGAGAAGGGGAGAGAACGGAGCTGACTTTTCAACCCTCTTGTAGGGTGGGACAGGAGGCTTGGAAGGGAAGAAGCTCTGCCAGGCTGAAGACTAGGAAGGAACTCTCTGAGGGAGTGGGGAGGGGTGTGTTCCTGCAGAGTTGCAGAGGGGGATGGAGTATGTGGAGGGTTGTGCAAAGGGAATGCACAACCGATTGAGCACTTTCCACACCTACAGGCCATCTCTGGGGGTGAGCTGCTGTGTATGTGAAACCTAGGGCTAGATCTATGCCGGAACCACGGCTTAGGCAGCCCAGCTATTCCACTCCAACCCAGTGCCTTTAGGGAGAGGGAAGGATGGTGTCGTAACCACAGTCACGTGTCGTTATGTGAGGCACTAATGTCATTTGCACACATAAATGGTGAACGGGAACAGTCGTGTCCCACCATACACACCCTTTCTCCTTCTCAATCAGTAGAAGAAAGGGTATGTGTGGTGGGACACAAATAACTGGGACAAATAACTGTTCCCCTTCACCGCCCTGCAAAACCTCCCTTGAGTCATAGGTATTTGCTGGGGAAGCCACGGAAGCAGAAATGTCAAACTGCCCTCTGAGACCCTGGGAGAAGAGCAGATCTCCATGAATCCTTGTAGAGCAGGTTCTTAGTCTGGGGGACTGTCTGGACTCCTTGGTCAGTAGTTTCAGAGAGGGGCTTTTCTATGAAGATGTTAATCTGGGGCCTTCCTGAGGTTATTCTAAGCATTTTGCAGTATCCTCAGGGATGTAGGGAGATACTGGTTGGGCCTGGATTGTCTCACTTGCCTGGGGAGGTGGGATGCTGGGTGGGCCCTCCTTGCACTTACTTTCTTCCTGCCTTTCCCCGGCCCAGGGGTGTGGGGCACCGACACAGAGGAGCGGCTCGTGGGGCATCTCCTTGATCCTGCCCGCTACAACAAGCTTATCCGCCCAGCCACCAATGGCTCCGAGCTGGTAACAGTGCAGCTCATGGTGTCACTGGCCCAGCTCATCAGTGTGGTGAGTGGGGGTCCCAGACTCTCTGCCCAGCTACTGAAGTCAGCCCCGACAACACGTGTTAACATTTGTATGCTTCCTCCTCTGGTGGTTTCCAAGGCTTGGGGAGGTGTGAGAGGGACCCTGGGTGGTGGCAGTGAGCCCACAGGCTGAGGGGCTTTCTCGGCAGCCTCTCTTCCTCCCTGCAGCATGAGCGGGAGCAGATCATGACCACCAATGTCTGGCTGACCCAGGTAAGCATAAGTGCTCTCTTCCACCCACACCCCTGCCTTCTCTTTCCTCCTTTTTCCCCATGTGCTTCTTTCTTAATCTCCTCAAAGGAGGCAGAGAGGTATAGAGTTTGGAGTCCTAAATAATTGGATTTGAATCTTGGCACTCACCAGCTGTGTGACCTGAAACATGTTAAACTCTCCAAGATTCCTTTTCTCATTTGTAAATGTAGATTCCAATATAGTACCTTGGCCTAGCTGTGCAAATTAAATGAGAAAGTACCGTATGAGCCACACTTGATGGGCAGAAAAGTCACTGTGGGAAGAGCCTGGCTTTTAAAAGCTCCCTCAAGCCATATGGACCCCCCCCGTCAGTTTTCTTAACCTTGAGCCCCTCCCAGGGCAGATAATTGGTACTGCGTCCCTCTCTCATTTCCTAGGAGTGGGAAGATTATCGCCTCACCTGGAAGCCTGAGGAGTTTGACAATATGAAGAAAGTTCGGCTCCCTTCCAAACACATCTGGCTCCCAGACGTGGTCCTGTACAATAAGTAGGAGTAATGGGAAGGTTGGGGAAGACCACTGGAGGGTTCAAGGAGGGAAGGGGTTATGGGGAAAATAAGAGAAATTCACTTATGCCGTGGGAGGGAAGGGGCTTATAATAGATAGATAAGCAGTCACTACCTAGACAGACAGACGCAGACCAGTGAGGTGCTGTGTGGACAGCCAAGGTGACTTGGGCCATGACCAGCCGACTCCCAGCCAGTTAGGACTCCCAGTATGCACTTGGTGATGTGGTGGGGATACAAACAAATATTGACAGCCCCCAGCGCCTCCACTGATTCAGGAACAGGCTTTCCTGGGAGCCTGGAAAGGACCAAAAAACTTTAAGGTCCCAGTTTATCCTCCAGGTTCTAGCCTATCTCCTGCAATAGTCTGTCTCATCTCTAAGGTACAAAGTCACCTTCCTCAACTGATGGAACCATGCCCTGTCCCCTTCCATTGCTTGGGGCTCCTCACTCTGGCCTCCCTGGCTCCCCCAACTTCACCCTCATGAGGATCAACCAGCTTATACAATGTGTGATAAGTAGCAAATGTGTCCTCTCCCTCCACCCACCACCGCCTTCTACCTGCAAGGGGTCACATGGGCCTTCTGACCAGAACACTTCTTCTGGTCACCAAGCCCACTCCCCCATATCCCCTTCTTGCTCAATTCCTGCTCCGCCTCTGTACTCCTGGATGGTGACTGTCAGACCTGGGTTTCCCCTCCCCATGTCTCCCTCTGGTTTTGCTCTCCTCTCACTAGGGGCTGGGTTGATGGGTTTGGAGGAAGGAACACTTAGACCAGGCCTGACTGTGCCCATCCCTTGGCAGTGCTGACGGCATGTACGAGGTGTCCTTCTATTCCAATGCCGTGGTCTCCTATGACGGCAGCATCTTCTGGCTGCCGCCTGCCATCTACAAGAGCGCATGCAAGATTGAAGTAAAGCACTTCCCATTTGACCAGCAGAACTGCACCATGAAGTTCCGTTCGTGGACCTATGACCGCACGGAGATCGACCTGGTGCTCAAGAGTGATGTGGCCAGCCTGGACGACTTCACACCCAGTGGTGAGTGGGACATCGTGGCGCTGCCGGGCCGGCGCAACGAGAACCCCGACGACTCCACGTACGTGGACATCACGTATGACTTCATCATTCGCCGCAAGCCGCTCTTCTACACCATCAACCTCATCATCCCCTGCGTGCTCATCACCTCGCTGGCCATCCTCGTCTTCTACCTGCCGTCCGACTGCGGCGAGAAGATGACCCTGTGCATCTCCGTGCTGCTGGCGCTCACCGTCTTCCTGCTGCTCATCTCCAAGATCGTGCCGCCCACCTCCCTCGACGTGCCGCTCGTCGGCAAGTACCTCATGTTCACCATGGTGCTTGTCACCTTCTCCATCGTCACCAGCGTGTGCGTGCTCAACGTGCACCACCGCTCGCCCACCACGCACACCATGGCGCCCTGGGTGAAGGTCGTCTTCCTGGAGAAGCTGCCCGCGCTGCTCTTCATGCAGCAGCCGCGCCACCATTGCGCCCGCCAGCGCCTGCGCCTGCGGCGACACCAGCGTGAGCGCGAGGGCGCTGGAGCCCTCTTCTTCCGCGAAGCCCCCGGGGCCGACTCCTGTACGTGCTTCGTCAACCGCGCGTCGGTGCAGGGCTTGGCCGGGGCCTTCGGGGCTGAGCCTGCACCGGTGGCGGGCCCGGGGCGCTCTGGAGGGCCCTGTGGCTGTGGCCTCCGGGAGGCGGTGGACGGCGTGCGCTTCATCGCGGACCACATGCGGAGCGAGGACGACGACCAGAGCGTGAGTGCCGCGGGCTGGGACCCTGGGCGTGAGACACCTGGTCTGCCAGGGCCTGGGTATCTGGAAAGCAGCCGTGTTCCGTAGCCATGCAGAGCTAGAAGGAGTGCAGGAGAGGGAAATGTGAGTCAGGCCTGTGTTGTGAGCCTGGGCGCTGGGTAGGGCCCTTCTGGGTTGTCTTCCAGGAGATGGCACGGCCTAAATTGTAGACGGTAGAGGATGACCTTGCGGCTTCCTGAGGGCTAGCATCCAGGGCAAAATGCCTGCGCTGGGGCATCATTATACGGGCAGGGAGGCCTGAAACATGAGGAGGCCCTTTAGGGTTGGCAGCCAGCCTGGGGCGGTGACCCCGAGAGTCCCTCCGCGCTGCTTGCGTGCTCACATCCACGTTGTTAACCTGCAATTCTTAGCACAAGTGGAGATGAGTCCTTCGTTCACCTCATGGGCAGGAGGGGGCAAAATTGAGGCCAGTAGGACTGTGTGCGTGTGTGTGTGTGTGCACGCGCGTGTGTGCCCGTGTGTGTGTGTTGGGGGAGGGGTGGTGTTGGTGGCAGGTTTAGGAAGTCCAGGAGCCTGCTTGTGGCGGAAAGCTTGGAGTCCCAAATCAATATCCCTGCTCTTCTGTGTCCCAGGGGATGGCCTTTTGAAATATTTATGGAGATGGGGGTGGGTGCGGGAGATGGCTCCTTGGCCCCTTCCCCAGGCTTTTTCACACCCGGATTTTGGCTTCTTCTAGAGGGTTCCCCGAGAGCTTCCTTGAGACTGAGCCGAGAGTTGGGGAAGATATGATAGGTTGACATTCCCCCCACTTTGGGCAGGGGCTGGCCCCACCCAGTGGTCAGTTTCTGGCTACCTGGCTGGTTCCAGGCTGAGGCTCCGCTGTTGCCATGGTGACCGGCCAGGTTCCTTCTGGGACAGCTGCCATTCTGGAAGGGCACTGTGGTGTGGGCTTCAGAGGTCTATTTCCCTGGACAGCAGATCAGCTGGAGCTGAAGCTTGGGCCAGGGAGCATCACACAGTCTGGACGGAAGAAGAGGCAGGCAAACACTGGAGGAGATGGGGCAGGAAGCTTAGAGCCAGCTGAGGCCACGTGGGAGACGCAGGGACTCAGCAGGCTGCCGTTACCGCCTCCGCCTCTCCTGCTGCAGTCACGCATGTATTGTGCATTTACTGAGCTGGGTGCTGAGGATGCGGTGACCTACTTGGATGCTTCACAGGCACCTCAAACTCAACATGTTCGAAACCGAGTGCTTGGTCTACATCCTCACCACCAACTTGCTCCTCCACCAGCTTTTAGTACACGGCATCACCCTTCACTCAGCGGTTCACCCTGAAAACCGGAAGTGGTCCTTGACCCTGTGCTTTCACCTCCTTCTCTGTCCAAGTCATCAGAAGTCCTGTCCTGTCATAAATAACCCCAGCTTCATCCTTTTTTCAGCATCTTGAGGCTAAACCTGGTTCTAGGACATCATCTGCTCTTGCCTGGTCTAGGACAGAAGAGTCTCCTAATAGTCTCCCTGACTCAGCTCCTGTGCTCCTGCTTCCAAATAGACACCACCTCCCTCTCAGCTTGTGACTTTCCCTCCTTGCTCAGGTCACTGGCTTATCTTGTCTTAAGCAAGCCAGGCTCTTCTGTGGCCTCAGGACCTTCGCACGTATGGGTCCCTCTGCTTGGGATGCCCTGCTTTTTTTATTTTTATTTTTTTTCTCTTTTGCAATAAAGAGACATCCTGCTCAGGAAGCTTTTCTCTTTTAAAAAATTATTACTATTATTAACTTGCACTCTACTATTTTTGAAAGTAAATTGTAGACACTGTGACCCTTTATCCCAAATAATTCAGTGTGTCTCTCCTAAGAACAGGGGCACTCTCTTGCATAACCCAGGTTCGGTGATCGACTTCTGAAAATGTAGCGTCAATATCTTTATCTCATATACATTCCACATTTAAATTTTTCCAATTGTCCCAGTGACGTGCTTTGTAGCATCACCCCCAACCCGCGTCCTAACCCTGGATCTCGAATTACATTTAGTTGTCACGTCTCTAGTTTCCTTCCATCTGGAGCAGTTCCTCCGCTTTGTCTGTCACGGCATAAACGGTTTTAAAGGGTCCAGGTCAGCTGAATGTCTCTCCTTTTGGGTTTGTCTGATTGTTTCTTTCTTCAACTTTTTCCTTATGCAGCTAGTTCCCTCTCACTTGTCAGACCTTAGCTTAAATATCACCTCCTCAAAAAGGCTTTCCTAAACCACACTCCAAATGATAGCGCCTCCTCCTCTTCATCACAGCCCTTCGTTTCCCAGGGTGTCATTTTTAATTTGCGCTTATTTCTGCTCCGCCTCCCTCAGTAGACTGTAAACCACTGGATGCGTGTCTGTTGCTCATTTGCATGCCCAGTGTGGAACATGGTGCCAGGTATATAACAGGCACAGTTGCCTCACGAATGGGTTCTTCAGCTGCCGACTACATAAAGATGCTCAGTGGCTGTCTCTCCACCCCCTGAGCTGGCCAGGCTCCAGGGAAACATGTGTATAAAGGCCCAGGCTCAGGCTGGAGAGGAGCAGCTCAGAGGAGACGCTGGCCTTTTGTGCAAGCCATGTGACTGGCTCTCAGACCCACAGACAGGATTATCTTTTTGACTGATGTGTTCACATCTGGGACCCGGTTGTCACCCTCTGGGGACTGTGGTGTGGTTGGATGGGGCTCAGTGTCTGATCATAAAAGGAGCCAGGCCTGCTGAGGCAGCCATTGACTCACTAAATCGGCAGCCATTTACTTAACACTCTGTGTTCCAGATGTTGAGACTACAAAGATGCATCAGGGTCCTTGTTGTTCGGGAGCCTGTAGCTTAGTAGCGGGACAGGCACGCAAATGGAAACAATACAATAAAAATATTGTGATGGAGATGTGCACAGTGCAGAGGGAACCCAGAGCAGACAGTGGTTCATGCTGATCTGGGGGTCGAGGCAGCCCTCAGACAAGGGGATGTTTGATTTGGGCTTTGAAGGATATGTAGGAGTGTACCAGGTAGAGAAAGGGAGCTCAGGATTTCCAGACACAGAGGAAACCCAAAGGCACAGAGGCCTGGGAGGACACACTGGGGTTTGGTAAGGCCATGTTACGGGGTGGGAGGAGGAGGAGATAGGCTCGTATTTGTCACGGGTGGGTCTTGATTCCAGACTTGGGAGTTTGGATGGGCCCTGAAGGCAGTGGGAGGGCCGCTGGAGGCTTTTGCTAAGATCAGAGCCATGCTTTAGCAAGGTCATTCTGGGATCACTGTGGGAGAGGAGTGGGGTGTGTGCGCGGTGGGACCTGCTTATGCTCGTTTGCCTCCCATCCTGCATCATGTGACCTGGGCCTCCTCCGTCTCCTCCATCCAGGTGAGAGAGGACTGGAAGTACGTCGCCATGGTGATCGACCGCCTCTTCCTCTGGATCTTCGTCTTTGTCTGTGTCTTTGGCACCATTGGCATGTTCCTGCAGCCTCTCTTCCAGAACTACACCAGCACCACCTTCCTCCACTCAGACCAGTCAGCTCCCAGCTCCAAGTGAAGCCTTCCTCGTCCCTGTGCTCCCTCACCCCACCACGCTCTGTCGCACAGTGGTGTCGGGTGGAGGATGGACGAGTGAGCTGCCAGGAAGAGGGCGCGGCCCCCACAGCTCCATCCTTCTGCTTCATCTGGAGCCCCTCCTCCCCCGCACCTCCGTCCACACACAGCAGCTCCAACCTGGAGGCTGGACCAGCTGCTTTCTGTTTTGGCTGCTCTCCTCTTCTTGTACCAGCTCAGGCAACAGTGTTGATGGGGGAGCAAGTGTGCTGAGAAGCGGAAGACAGAAGGCAGAGCCATCCAGCCTGAGGAGTGATGGGCAAGGGGCCAGGAAGGGGCCGGGATCATCTGCTGCCTCCAAGTCTTGGGAGAAGAGCAGTATAGGACGGGGGTGAGGAGCAGGCGCTCAGACCGCACCAGGCTGGCCTGACACAATGGCAGCTTGGAAGGGAGGGGAAGAGGAGAGAGGCCCCCGTGTGACCTGACACCTGCTGCTGCTTGAGTGGACAGCAGCTGGACTGGGTGGGCACAGTGGTCAGCGGTTCATGCCCAGTGGGTTTAGCCTGGCCCTGCAGTCACAGACCCCTGGAGGAGGCTTCCAGCTCAATCCCGCAGCCCCTTGCTTCTAAGGGGTCCAGAGACCTGCCCCAGATCTTCTTTACCCACTGGCGAATTCTGCACCTTCTAGGCTTCCCTCTCCTTCCTTTCTTCTCAGGCTCAAGGTGTGTTGGGCAAGGCTGAGTATTAGGGGAGCTTCTGAGCTCTGAATCTTTAGGTGACCTGCTGGGAGTCTCAGTCCAACTACTTGAACTCTGTGTGACGTGCAAATTCATGGGCTTTTGGAACTGGAAGAACTTTGTAAAGCCATGGATTCCAACACGAGCCATGTTGCAGATGAAGAAACAGACCCACACAGTGAGACAAGCCCAGGTGGGTCTCTGGCCCTTCCTCCCTGCCCTGAGATCCATCTGTCCAGTGCCCTGTTTTTCCCCCACTTTGAACTGACTGGTTACTCGGAGGAAGTGAATGAAGGATGTTAGCTTTAAGCCGACCCAGCCTTTGACCACAGCAGAGCTGAGGCGAACGGCTGGAACTCTGCTACATCCGGGCCGCTCCACCCTGTCCTGGCTGTGGCTCCATCCTTCCGGCTGTCACTCTTCCTCTTCCACCTCCCAACCAAACCTGAGCAGCTTTGCAGCAGAACTTGGAAAGGACAGGGCTGCTGCTGCCAGCGACTCCTCAGAAAGCACAGCCTCAGCTTCCTGTCCCCTGTGTCCCTGGAAGCTGTACCCTGACTCTGCTCCCAGAGGCCAGCTGGAGGCCACTTGGCCGGATAGCCCAGGGAACAGACCTCTTAAGGGATCTCCTGTTTGCTTGCGGTCCCAGCCTGGGCTCAATGCTGGGCCAGCAGATGGTGGGTTACAGAGGGGTCAGCCTGCCAAGTGCATCTGAGGGGCCTGACCTGACACAAGCCATTTTGTCCCTACATCCCAGCTGGGACTCCTGCTCCTGTAGGCATGGCAGAGGTGGAGGAAACAGCACAGGCATAGAGCACAGGACAGGGACCCCAGAGTCTGGATTCGAGTCCCGGCTCTGCTAGTAACTCACGTGAGCCAGCTTGGGTAAGCCCCTTCACCTTGCCGAGCATCCTTGCCTGTAAAACGTGGGTGGTAATGCCCTCTCCTCGGGGTTGCCGTGAGGACGAGGCAGTGCTTGTGAAAAGCCAGCGCTGTACCTGGCACACAGTAGGTGCTTCACGAATGCTGAGTCTGAGAGGCATCCGGAGCTGGTGAGAATGGGGTCGCCTGTCATGCCAGCCTCCCTCCCAGGCCCACTCTTCCCTCTCTCTTCCCGAGGAAACCAAGTCTCCCTTATGAGGAAGAACTGGGGGAGCTGAGAGGCACATGACAGGGAACACCCGAGGGAACCAGTGGGTGGGCGGGCTTCTCTCCGGAACCCCCTCGGCAGTTTCATTCCATTCCTGGGCTGAATCCTTACCCTCGCGCTACCTCCCTTCAGGGTCAGCGCCTCCTGACACAGAGCCTCCCTACGTGCTCAGGGACCCCAGGCTCCAGTCAGTTCCTGGCTGTGGAAGGACAGGATCGCGACAGGGAGCCAGCAGCTGCAGGAGACAGGCCTCAGCGCATTTCCCCTTCTGCCAGGACGGGCTCACGGGCTTCTTTTCTTGGTAGCGGGAGAGTCTCTGCACCAGGGAAACTTCCCCTCTTCCAGAGCAGATTGGGAGTGGCCTGTATTATGCCCGAACCCTCCTTAAACCCATGGTCCTGGAGAAAGCGTCTTGGATGCAGAAACAGCCACAGGAAAGGAGCCTCCCTCTGAAGGGCAGGATGCGGCCTGAGGCCCTCCCTCTTGGCTCTCCCAGGGCCTGGGCTACCCGGAGGCCCCAGCAGCTGCTCCTGTGGCTGTACTTGCTTTTAATATTTCCCATACGTGGCTGTTGTCCAAGTTAAGTCACCAAATGGTGCTAGAGGGGATGGCAGAGAGACTGACGCCTGGAGGCTGTCTGCTGTTTGACCTCTTATAAGAGCCGGCTGTCCTGCATCCACACAATGAAGATGACAGAGCTAGCTAAGGTCTTCAGTAAGAAAGGGGTCAGTGTATACGAAAGGGTTACCTGGGCAGTGTCATACCTTCCATCTCTGTGTGCAGCCCTTTGGGGACCATGACAATAAGAGGTGAGGGCAGAGGTGAAGGAAAGGGGGCTCCACTGCCCTGGCAGTGTGTTACCACGTGTTGAGACAGTGTGAACCCTCAAGTGCTTTGGGGGAATCACAGTCTCTTCCACTCTTGGGTCCTGTGTCCTCTTGATATCAGGGAAGCCCCTATGCCTCCTATCCGTGGTGGGGCTACGTCTGCAGATAATTGGGTGCCCGGCATTGGGCAAGGACTGGAGGAAGCCCCAGATCTGGAGGAGGAGGCAGAGACACTGGGTGGAAACCTGCAGGAAGGGTTCGGGGGTGGGAAGTGAGGAAACGATGGGGTTATCGCCATCAGAGACGGCAAGGCCACAGGTGATCTGAGAACTATTTTTGTCTGAAAAGAAGGCATGCACAGGCTCTCTGCTTTTGACAGGCGGTGTTGCAGTGGGAGGAAAGCGGCTTCCTGGCAGCGAGGTAGAAATACTAGAACAGCTGGTACCAAGTTATTGAAAATTCAAAAGCAAACAAGACACAGCAGCCCCAGGGGGTGTGTTCTGCTGAGGAAGGCTATGGCAGAGGAAAGGCAAGCCCGTTTCCTCCTAATGATCCTGAAGCCGGCGGAAGAGGAACCAGGGAGGGCTCTTTGAGTGATGTGGAGCCCCTGGGCTGTTTGTATCCCAGTATTAGATTCTGTTACGAAGGATCTGCCCTGTGCCAGGTCCTCAGCATGCGCTCTTTATTCCTCACGATAATCCTAGGGGAAGGGGCCTCTGTTTACACAACAGAAATGCAGCTCAGAGAGACCAAATGACAGCTAGTGAGTAGTGCTGGGCCTGAACCCCAAATGCTAGGCCCAAACCCCAAAGTCCACATTCTCGCTGTAGCTGCTGAGGCAGGCAGAAGAGCTCCTCGGGAGGAAAGTGAGGGTCACTCAGGGCCTTCTCTGAGTCACTCCCCAAGCCGGGTAGAGCCGGTTCCCACTGTCCTCGTTTCCAGGCAGTCAGGAGGGTGTTGTAGCATCCCTCCAGCCCAACTAGTGCTGGCCAGACTCCCACCCACTGACCTTGACTAGGCAGAGGACAAACAGCCACCTTGTAGTCTTCATCCCAACAGGTCCAGGTGGTCAGCGTGATAGCCACGTGGTTCCTGAGGGACGGTAGGTCTAGGAATCATTAGACACTCCCTCGGCCACCCTCGGTGCCCTCATCTTGCCCACACTACCCTTGACCGCCTGTTTGCACTCCTGGAGTATTTGCACTGGTCTAGTCCACTCCAGGTTGCACTCATTAGGAACTCAAGATTCTCGTAAAGAAAGTTGTTTCCAAAGTTGTCTTTTCACTCTGTTATATTTGGGGGTTGGGGGAGAGCCTTCATGGGCCAGTGTTGGCAAATACAGGAAAAAGGGAGAATGCTGGAGAAGCTGGATTTGGGAGAGGTTAAAGACATTATGAGAATCCAAAGAAAAGGTGAGTGGTGACAAGTCTGTTGAGTTACTGTGATTTGCTGCTTTAGAAAGCCACTCATCCGATGGAAAAGAAATGGCCAAATGACGGCCTGGAGCAGGCAGTCCAGAAATGGCCCCTGGGGAGTCCTTTGCAAAGGACTGGGGGGAGGTGAGGACCAGTCTCCTGGAGGCGGGCATTGCTGGGATTTCCTCTCATAGCCCCTGTGCTCTGGGAAGTCAAGGCTGCAGTTTGCATGAGGCCAGATATGCAGATCTGGGCCCACATCCTGGAAACAGGATTAAATTGTGAGCCCCCTAAATGAAATGCAGGTGGACAGCAACTGAAATGAGCTGAAGAAACAAATCCCTCTTGCGCTCCCACGGGGCAGCCCTACTTCCCAGCCCACTCAGGGAGAGTCATGGGAGGACAGTGTTCTCCCTGGAGACAAGGTGGCTAGGCACTTGCCTCAGGCTTTAAGGAAACTGTCCACTTTCTAAAAGACCTGGCACCACATTTCCCTCCATCTGGAACCAGAAACTGTCTGAGAACAGAGAGGACGGAGGCACTTGAGAGTCCTACTACATCACAGCAGGCGGAGACAACAGCCTTCATTGTCTTTCAATTTATAACTGTTGGCCGGTACTGTGGCTCACGCCTGTAATCCCAGCACCGTGGGAAGCTGAGACAGGTAGATCACCTGAGGTCGGGAGTTCGAGACCCGTCTGGCCAACATGGTATACAAAACATTAGCTAGGCTTGGTGGCGGGGGCCTGTAATCCCAGCTACTTGGGAGGCTGAGGCAGGAGAATCGCTTGAACCCGGGAGGCAGAGGCTGCAGTGAGCCGAGATCGCACCATTGCACTCCAGCCTGGGCGACAAGTGTGAGACTCGGTCTCAAAAAAACAAAAACAAAAACCCAAAAGCTGTTCAGCTCACCCAGCAATGTATTTCAGCACATGATGAATGACACCTCTGGTGTTCTGGTTCTTAAGAAATAGGCCCACATGTCACTGGCCCTTCTGGCCTCAGTTGTGCCTTCTTTGTAATGGATGAGGCAGACTTAATTGGGACTTAGCCTCAGTGTTAAGTGCTTTAGGTCTTCTGGTATGATATTTTTAAAAGGTCTGGGATGAGTCTTCTAGAAATTCTGAAGTAAGTTTCAGTGTGAAAAAAGGTACATTCTCTTTCAAATTCAAGGAGAGAGATTCTGGATGTCACCTATGATGTAAAAAGAAAATGGTGTGTCTCCTGACTGCAGCCAAGCCAGTCCTGGTCCCAGCTGGAACTTTACTCCAAAGATGCACATTCCTGGAAGCTAAACAGCTGTAGGTAGTGGGGTTTGGAGGAGCTAGAAAAACACCCCTGGAGAGCTGGCATCGTGCATGTGATTGCTGGTCCCGTCTCAAGGGATGTTTTTCTCCTCTGGGCCTTGACATCCTGCATCTCAAGTCCCGTGGGACAAGATATTTAACAGTGGGCTCTTCTGGGGAAGTAATCAAAAGGTGCCTGATGAACCGCACCCCACCCAGACACAAACTTACTCACCAAGGGAGTTTCTTTGAAACGGCTCCTTTCCAAAGACTGAGGGACGGCCCCATCCCTGGCAGGTTCATGTCAGATACCACTGATGCTGTTATCAGAAACCCCAGGGCCAGATCACTCTGTTCCTATTTTCACCTCCCCCAAGAAACCAGGACTTGAAACTTTCTAAGAATTCAGATTCTTCTTTTTTTTATTTATGAGGAATGTATATTGGAAGTCAATGTTATCAAGGGACACATAAAAGCAGAATCATAAACTGGACTGCAGCCATCATCACGGCACCCAAGTCTATGCTCTTGGGCTCTTCCTGACTCTGTTCTTGGAGTCACAGCTAAGACTCCAAAAAACCAACGAAGTCCCTTTAACGTGAGTAAAGGAGACAGCTTTAAGCATTGACAATTTTTACAAGGGATTATTCAAGGAATGCACAGTAGCCACAGTTCAGACGAATCAACTACAAAAATCATTAAAAAGAAAGAGTGGAGACGGGCGCTGCTTATTTAAAACAAAAGACTGGACAAAAAAGTGAAGGTAACAGTGGGCAGAAGCGCTGCCTCCTCTGTCCTTGTGACACAGAGGGGCGCGGGGGCGCGGGGTGTGTGACCAGACACGGCTCATGTCCAGCAGAGGTGTGGAATTCAGGGATGCATTGCTCTCTTCTTACGACAGAAACTGAATACTACAGGCTTGCTAGATAAGATCTTGTGGGAGCCCATGTTCCCAGTTAAAGAAGAGGCAGCTGGCCAGAGCTCTGCTGGAGAATCTAATGCCCAAGACGGACCGAAGGCCAAACATTCGGAGGACTCAGTCCTTCCAATGCTGAGAACCACTGACCTCTCTGCCCCGGATGTGGATGCCAAGACTGATTTACTGCGCCCCCAGCAGACTCAGAGCCAGGGAGCAGGCCTCTTCCACCCCAGGAGACAGGTGCCATTTCCCTACCAGTTCCTTGGGACGCTTTGGTGTTCTGCAAAGACATCCTTAGTCTATTTTTAAAACTTGCATTTTCTTATTTTGGTCAATTTTTGGTCAAAAGTACAGAGGGTATAGAATAAAAGCGAAGATGTGAACGTCTCTACCATTGAACAGGGGGTGACCTTGTCAGCAGTTTGCAGGGAAATCATCTGAGGGTGCTGGCTCAGCACGTTCCCAGATGAAGGTCTGTCATCTAAAGGAGAGAGGCAGGCTCAGGTCCTGAAGGTGGCAGAGCCTCGGTAATCCTCCTGAGTGTTTCTAGGTGACTGTTACCAAGGGACACGTAAATGCAGAATCAGAACTGGCCCACAGCCATCATCATGGCACCCAAGTCTATGCTTGAGCTCTTCCCTACTCTGCCCTTGGAGTCATGACCAACACTCTAAAAGCCAACAAAGTCCCTTCAACATGGGTACAGGAAATAGCTTCAAGCACTGACAATTTTTACAAGTGACTATTCAAAGAATGCACAGGAGCCAGAGAACCAGACTCCACAGAGAGGCCAACGGCTCTGACCACACGAGTCAAGAGTCAATGTTATGTGGAGGTGTAGACAAAGGATTCTACCTCACAGAGTCTGAAGACAACCTGCCCTTCCACCAACTACCGCTTTCTATGTCAGCCCCATAAAGATCAGGTCTGCACCCTGCCCACGAACCTACTTCTGAAACCATCTGGAAAAATGAAAGCACTTGGATAAATGGAAAAGTATGCTTGAATTTTAAATCTGCTCAATGATAGGTTATCTGTAGCAGTTAAGAATCAACATCTATGGCATTCTTTTAAACACTCCTAATTTACATAGGACTTAGTCAAATTCCCTTGGTATCACTGTCATGAGAGAGATTATGCCGGATGGAACAGTGATGTAAGCCAACATGATTTTTTGCCCTTATTCTCGCTAAGTCATGATTATCTGAGCAGAGATGATTTTATACCCTCTAGGATTTGTCCTGGATTTTTTTCCTTCCAGTTGGCTAGCGTGTACATCCAGCACTGGCAGGGCAAATTCCTAGGAATGCTTTAGGGGAAGAGGCAGCTGGAAGCTTGGCAATATTCTAAGGAATGCCTTTGCTCCCTGGGAAGTGGTCTGTGTCACCTTGCAGGGTGAAACCTCAGCTACTGCCTGGGCAACCCCCTTAAACCTGTCTGGCTGGTTCCAGACGTCCCTGCTGCCGGGGGAAGGGATGCACTTCCGGGAAGCAGCCCTCCTCACCTGGCCTGCCCTATGGCTGGTGAAAGCGCAAGGTGGGAAGATGGCTAGGCATGACCTGCAGGGTCCAGGCACACTTGCATGCACTGGGAACTGCAGTTTTAAACTCCTCCCCTTGCAAATGTTTCACCAAATCCTTTAAGTTCATCTCTTTACCCTCTGAGGGGGAAACGGAGACATTCTGATCACAAGGAAAGAATCTCAGAAGAGGAGGACGGGAAGTAGCGGGATCTGCGTAATCCACAAATGAAACCGTCAGTCCCTGACATGATCCAGAGTTGACTGAAACCTAATCAAGACCACAAGAGGTCAGTGTAGCAAACACAAAGGGAAAGGAGATAGAAAAATATCAAAACAAAACTTTTAAGAGGAAATGGACCACAGGCGCTCAGTGACTATGTACGTTTTGGGTAGAAAGATAACTTGTTAGGTCTCTGCCTCTTCACTTGGGGGAAGAAAAGGGGGCCTGGCCAGACCTTGCCCAGCAATCCCAAAGTAGGATAAATGGGAACCCAAAGTTTTCAGTATCACCAATTATGGCTTAAAAAGAAAAAAAAAGGAGAAAAAAAAAATCCCCGACCATGTGATGAGGAATGCTACAGCCTACCTCTCTCTCACCCTAGCATGACACACCCCGATCCGTCTGTCACTGGAGCATACTATACTGGGCAGAGATAAAAGTTCTTTTCCTCCTGGGGTTTGCTAATCCAGTTCCCATAGCCCATATCCTTCAGGCTTTTTTTGAAGTAGTTCTTGGCCGTCTCGTAGTCACGGGCAGCTTTCTTGGCCTCACCATAGGAGAGTCTCAGTAGATCCCTGCGGTAACGGAAGGAGCAGAGCTTCTTAAACAGAAGAAAAATGTTCTTTTTGGAGACCCGAGATAATTCATGCCGTGGCCTGGGGAAACAAAAGCACTCATTAGTCACCAGGGAACCGTAAGGTGAGGAGCTCACGGTGGAGAAACCGTGGCCAGGGAGGTGGCGCTCAAGCTCTGAGGCTGCCAAGGTACGATCACCCTCGCAAGTCAGGGCAGAGGCTTGGCTCTCATGGCTCTCCCGTGTCCTTACCCATCCACGGTGCCTCTGGTGCCGTCCAGGATCTCCAGGTCATAGCCATCAGCCAGACACCAGTTGACGCTTGTCTCCTTAGTCTTCCCTGACTGTCTTTTGGAATCATATATGCTGACTCTGCCAACCTAGGAATCCCAGAAGCAATGGGAGAAAGATGGAAACCTTTCAGGAAGAAGATTCTGAAGCAGGGACTCAAGACTCAAAGGAAAGAGGAAGTGTACGGCCATGATCTTTCCGTGTTTAGGGTTCTGTTTGGCAAAGACTGAGCACATTCTATAGACATACTAACTCCACCTTGATTCAGACTGATTCTACTAAGAGAAGGGAAGCCCTTGGCATCCAAAAGGAAGAAAGTTTAAGTTCTGGGGACACCAAGCAATGTTGGTGGTGAGCCTCTGTGGGCAATGTTCCCCTCGGGCTACCGCTGTGAGCAACGTTCCCCTTGCCTGCAGTGTACATTTTTGCTCTGTGTACATGACTGCTTGAAAAGGAGAAAAATGTCAGGGAAAACAGAGGGGGTTATAGCACCTTGGGGTGGTTGACAATAAAGGGATGTCGTAGTCCATCCTCAAATGCACTCCCGTCTCTTGTCATACGACAGCAAATAGCACGGGTCAGATGCCCTTGGCTGAAAAGGTAACCTGAGTACAAAAAAAGAGAAACGTATATACTGTGTTTGTACCAAATGCTGTTCAGAGGCAGGGGCATGTGGGGATCTTGGAGGTACGAAGTACAGTTACCAAGAAACAGCAACAGCTGCCTTGTTAGGAAGCACGTTCTGACTGAGGCTACCCAGGATCTACACGGGGTCATCAGATATTTAAGCAAAATATACGAAGTTCCAGGTAAGGCCAAAGACTGCGGAGAGCAAGGAAACTAAAACACTGCAGTTTTAAGCTGCTGTTTTTTTTTTTTTAAGACAGGGTCTCGCTCGGTCTCCCATGCTGGAGGGCAGTGGCATGATCACAGCTCATTGTAGCCTCAACTTCCTGGGCTCGAGTAATCATCTCATCTCAACCGCCTAAGCAGCTAAGCAGCTGCGACAACAGGCATGTGCCACCATGCCCAGCTAATTAAAAAAATAAAATTTTTTTTTTTTTTTTAAGAGATGGGAGTGTCTCACTATGTTACTCAAGCTGGTCTCAAACTCCTGAGCTTAAGTGATCCTCTCGCCTGGCTTCCTAAAGTGCTGGGATTATAGGAATGAGCCACTGCACCTAACCCTGCTGTTTCTTTTTTTTCCCCCTTTTTTTGGAGACAGTCTCACTCTGTTGCCCAGGCTGGACTGTACTGGCATGATCTCAGCTCACTGCAACCTCTGTCTCCCAGGTTCAAGTGATTCACATCCCTCAGCCTCCCAAATAGCTGGTACTATAGGTGTGCACTACCATATCAGGCTAATTTTTGTATTTTTGGTAGAGATGGGGTTTCACCTTGTTGGCCAGGCTGTTTTCGAACTCCTGGTCTCAAGTGACTGCCCGCCTCCGACTCCAAAATTGTTGGGATTACAGGCGTGAGCCCACCATGCCCTGATTCTGCTGTTTCTTTAACTCATCTTAAAAAGGCTGGCCTGGCTGGTCTTTACGGAGGCTTGCTACCTAAACCCATCTTCCTACCGCAGCAGACCGGACAATCAGTTACTGAGGAGTGAAGCAAGCTCACTTTGATAGGGGAGACGTAACACCTGGCAACAAAGCATGTAGTTTGCTGGGATTTGGGAACAAGCAGGACAGACCCGTTCCAGATCCCAAGGCAGGCACCTTACCCAATGTGACAGATTTGAGATAAATGGGCTGCAGGAAGTGGGTCAACAATGCCCCTTGCAGGCCCAGTACGTTCCAGCGTAGGATTTTGTCACTACAGGACATGGTACGGAGTCTCTCCCCAAGCCGAATGCCATCCCACGTAGGCACAATGTCACTGGATTCCACAGGGATTGTGCCTTCTCCTGCGTGAGAGACTTGCGTCAGATCCATGGGGGCCGCTGGACCAAACCACTCCTTGGTGTGGTTTTTATACTCCTTAAGCTTGGGCTACCAGCTACATTCATTCATTTTTCATGTATCTCACAGCCCCTGCTATGCGCCAGGCACCATGCTTGGTGCGGGGAAAGAACGGTGAGCAAAATCAAGTAAGATCCTTGTCCTCCTAGAACATCTATGGTGGTTAAGAGGATAGAAAGGGCAGAGAACAGACACTAAACCAGTAACCAGTACATACGGAAGAATTCCAGATGCTGACAGTGTTCTGAAGGCTTTGAGGGAGCTATGATGGAGGACCGCAGGGGGAACCTCCTGGGACAGAAGCAGCAGGGGAGCCCAGCCATGGAGGAGAAGGACAGCTGGAGAAAGTGTTTCAGGCACACAGGACAAAAGCAAAGGCCCTAAGGCCGCCAGTGGATTGGTTGTTCAGGGGGCTGACAAAGAGCCAGTGTGGCCACAGCCATACACGAGGGACGGGGAAAGTGTTACGAGATGAGGCCGGATGATCACAGCAGGTTTTGCTTGTATATGAAGTGCAGTGGTAAACCACTATAGGGTTTAAAAAAAAACCACCACCAGCTTTATTGAGATACAGTGCATATGCCATACAGTTCACCCATTTAAAGCATACAGTTCAGTGGTTTTTAGTATATTCACAGAGTTCTGCAACTGTCATCACAGTCAATTTTAGAACATTTCACCACTCCAAAAAGAAACCTTCTACCCATTGGCACAGTCACTCCTCATCTCTCCAACCCTCCCACCCCCGGCCCTGGCAACCACTCATCTGCTTTCTGTCTCTATGGATTTGTCTATTCTGGACATTTCATATAAATGGAATCATACAATATGTGATCTTTTGTGACTGGCTTTTTTCTTTTGGCATCAACTTTTCAAGTACATCCATATTGTAAGCATGTATCGGTACTTCTTTTTTTTTTCTTTCTTCCCTGACAAGATCTTTTTGGAAATACTTCATTTCTTTTTATGGCCAAATAATATTCAATTTATGGATACATTTGATGTTTTATTTATGAATCCATCAGCTGATGGACATCTGGGTTTTTCCCACTTTTTACGGGTATTGTGAGTAACGCTGCCATGAACTTTCACTTCTTAGTTTCTGTGTGGACACGGGTCTCCATCTCTCTCCAGCATGTACTCAGAGTGATGCACTGGCTCCATGGTAACTATGTCTACACTTTAGGGTATTTATCTGGGTTTCAGGACCATAGTGATGACTGCTGAAGTGTGGCCTGAAGGGAACGGAGTGGATGTGAGGAGACAATATGGGGATGGGAGAGGATATGAGAGGAGCAGGAGTCAGTGGACAAGGCACAGTCAGCTGCCAGCTAGACAGGAGGGGACCCAGGTACTTGGCACCCCGATCTGTCAGCTCCTCAGGACTTGGCTGCGCTGCACTCTCTTTTCATTTCCTCCACCCTCTCAGGGTGATCCTATGCATTCCTATGGCTATGAAGACCCTTCAGGGGGATGACTCCCGTACTTTTATTTCCAGCCAAGCTCTCTCCTCTGAGCTCCACATGGGAACCTCCACCTCCTATTTGACTTGGGGATGAACACATTCAAATGAACCTTGATCGTCCCACACATCTCCCCGAAATGATCACATTCAATATGGAACCTTCATCTTCCCACACACCTGCCCCACCGAGGTCTTCCCTCTCCTGCAAACAGCACCTGTGTCCAGTGACTAATGGTAAAATCCCAGCAGCCTCGCAGAGATGTGAGAGCCAGGGTCTTGTGGAGCCTTTTGAGGGAAGGAGGGGGTGGGGGGCACGTATCACTCACCGTTCTCCACCTTGGTACGGAGCTTGCCTTGTTTGGGATTCTCAAAGACAGGGTAGTGGCGGGAGTCTGTGTTTTCCATAGCACGGTCGCTGCAGGACTTGTCAAAGAGGGCACCATCTCCGCATGGAGCAGTGCTGCAAAACAGGGGTGGCTGGTAAAACTCGCCTGTGGGCAATCTGCAATTTCGTGGGGCTCCAGAACAGCCAGATGTGACAGAAGCAAGGGATGTTTTCTAAGGCCTACCACAGGCGACTGGAGGCGGACAGCAGTCCACGTGAGTAATTCTACACCTGGGCACGGACCTCAAACCCAGTGTGGAGTGGGGTTTTGTGTGAGGTCCGATTTATAGGCCAGGAAAGCATTCAGACACCCAATTCTAACAGCCTGGCAGCAACAGAAACTGTACAGACCTGATATAGAGATGGAATGACACAGTCTTTTTGAGTTGGAGCTTTTCTCCTCCCTTAGCAGGCTCAAATATACTATCTTTTGCAGTCTGGGGGTTGTATTTCATTAACTCACTGTAGAGAAACCTACAAAAACAAAGTCTGGTTAGGAAGGCAGGTTCAATTCTGGGAAAAGCAGTTGCTTCTATAATCGGACCTCCAGATGAGGAAGTAAGGAGAAGCCTCAATGTTGCAGACCTTTCACAGTCTCTCAGGTGGGAATTCTCCAGGGCAGACCCCAGCATTTCATAAAGCAAAGTTAGCCTTTTGGGTCTCCTTCATTTCTGCTGAGGGCTCCTCGCTATGGCAGCTACAGGGATTCCAGGGCAGGGTAAATTGATTCAAGGACTACGAGGAAGCTGTTGCTCCCTTCCAAGTCTCTCCCTTCATACATTAAAGAAAAGGCGAGCTGGAGGAGAAAGCTGGCGGGGCCAGCACGGTGGTGGAGGTCCTCAGACAGAAACAGAAAGCCGCCTCATCCCCAAGGCTCTGAGGACTAAAAGGTCATTTTGTGTTTTTAGAAAAGGACATGAAGCAGCAGAGTTAGCAGAAAAAAGGACAGCACTTAAAAACAGGCTGAGTAGTGGGAGGCAGCTCAGGCCACAGAGGGGGTGGATTCCATGAGACAGGTTCAAATGGACCAGTGAGAAGCAAGGCTGCCCCTGACACATCACAACCCATCTGTCTGATGGGGATTCAGAGAGGTCATTTTGGAGCCAGACGAGGCAGAGAACTGGAGCTCTCCACAGCCCGGCAACCCATCCCACAGCTCTGACCTCGCTCACCTGATGAAGCCTCTCCGGGAGATGATTTCTGCATGACAGTCATTGACAGTTTCTCCCTTTAGGCTGAGAGAATCTCCTTTCACACAGCGATTCCCTAGGAAGGCGTTTAAAACAGAAATGGAATAACGGAAGGAAACTGATGGCAAATAGGGTGAAGGCTGTTTGTCCTGAGAGCTTCAAGGCAGAAACAGCCTCAATGTCTCTGACCCTTGACTCCCATATTCTCTCCTGTAGGAACCAAGAACTCACTCCTCACTCTGAATTGACTGTAGCTAAAACGAAGTCTCTTCTCCCTGCCTTGGACTTGCACATGGGGACTCCAGGGAAGGATGAGAGGGACCCGATTTCAGGCACCATGGGAGGCAGCATGTCTCAGAGCCCCACTCACCTGTTCCCAAGCTGACAACGACACCCATGTCCTCAGAGTCTTTCTTCATCACGATGGCGGCCAGAATCTTGCGGCCGAGCAGGGAGGGCTGGAAGCTGTTGGTGAGCGTGTTGAAGCACCGGTGGCTCAGCATGGCGATCTGGTCATGGAAGGTGCTGCCAGTGAGAGGGAGCTGTGGGGACAGGAGGCTGTGTCAGCACCGCGAAGCTGAGGCTGTGTCCACCATGTTCACCGTGGGCAGGGAGATCAAGCTCTACTTGTCATGTGAGTCATCTTTTCCTTCTCACATCTAGTGTCCCAGTTATACACTCTCTCGGGGCTAAGAGTAAGGCCTAGGAATAACTCGCATGACAGGAAGAGCCACCTCCACTTAAAAGAGGAGTTAGGAGGAACCCCCCCGCCCCACCAAAAAAAGGCACCAAAAGTAGACGTCTTAACTGTCTTTGGCTGTGCTTCTGGGGACCTTGAGAGGAGGAGCATAGTTCTTCTGAGAGTGGCCCCTGTCACTGGGGTTACCTCTGTGAAACCCATGCGTTCTGCCTTCTCGTTCTCCCCAATCAAGACACGGAGAGCCGCATCTGCTGCTTCCTGCTTGCCTTGCTTCTTGCTGTGTGCGCAGACGGCTGGGAACCAGCGACCCCCAACTTTTGCTTGGTAAACGAACCTTTGGGATGAGAAACAGAATGAAGACCAGCACCAGACCTTGACAGTTGTTCCAAGGAAGAGCTAGTTTTGCTGAAGATGTAGCCAGTCTGCAAACACATGGACCCATCAAACAAAAGCTGTTTCTAAGCCAGCATTTACTAGATTTTGGTCATTCATGAATCACCACATGACTTGTGTCAGATCAGGTATCACTTGGACTATTACTTAATATTTTTCTGTAAATTGCCTTCTTAGAGCCAGCTACTATGGCTCACCCCTGTAATCCCAGCAACTCAAGGAGCTAAGGTAGGAGATCACTTGGGAGGCCAGGAGTTTAAGACCAGCCTGGGCAACATAGCAATCTCCCAGGCAATATAGTGAGAACCCTGTCTCTCTGAAAAAAAAAAAAAAAAAAATTAGCTGGGCATTGTGGTGTACGGCTGTAGTCTCAGCTACTTGGGAGGCTGAGGTGGGAGGATAACTTGAGCCCTGGAGGTTGAGGCTGCAGTGAGCTATGATCATGTCACTGCATTCCAGCCTGAGCGAGAGAACGAGATCCCCATCTCTAAAATAAATAAACAAACACTCTTAAAAAATGTAAATATCTGTAATGCTAGGTATGACAAAACAGATAAAAATGTAAACACACTGAAAAAGGAAACTTTGTATCACTGCTGTAAATGGAAAACCAGTATCACTTGCCATATATTTGAGGTGGCTGTAAAAGAGAATATGATAAAATCATATTATAAAATTCTGACTAGATACTGTTACCTGCAAAGGCTCTGAGCCTGTCCTTATTATAAAGGAAGATTATGACATATTAGGACGGCTTAATGAAACGCTAGCACCAACTTGAACTCTCTTCTTAAGCAGAAATGAGAAGGAACTACCTTTCTCCCTACATGAGTCACTGTTACTTCATACACTGTCTGATTTTTCAAGTGCCCAACTCCATTCCTTCATTTACTTCCTGATTAGCTCAAGAGGACTTGACATGGAGAGGTCATTATGTCAAGGTCAGCCTTAGGCCAGGGACCCAAGTTTTTTGGGAGTTGTGTTTTGACTCCTGGCAGGCTTGAGCTGGCTCTGGGGTAAGGAATGGATCTTGGGCTCGTGAGCTCTGCTGACAGTAAAAGTGCCCAAGTGGGGCAGGGAGGTGGCCCCTACTGCTCCTGGCTGGGAATTTCCACAAACACAGAGGGAGAGCACAGTGGAGTAAAACAGCTTGGAAATGTACCAGACAAGGCATCAAAACTCCTAACTCTCAACCAGATCCTCATCTACTGGCTGAGAACCTGGCTTTGGATACTCCAACTGCATACAACAGAGGTGTCAGTCTCAAGACTCAGCAGCTCAGGCAGTAAAAAGAATCAACGTTTTGTTCAGCCACATGGAGTTTCTCCTTGTTCCTTGGTTATCCGAAGCAACTGAATGCCTTCACTCCTTTCTTTGCCCATGCTGGCAGGCTCGTGCAGGCCAGTGGGCTTAAGTTCAGAATGAGAGGAACAGTAGCATGAAAAGAGGATGGTGAAGGGGTCAGGGACAGACTGTGTAGGATCTTTACCTCAGGGATCCATGAGAATTTCATGACTGCCCTATGTGCTTGAAAAGAATATGAACTCTATGTGCAAAGTTTCATACTGGTATATTTACATACATGATAAAGTTTGTTAATTATGCAACTAGAATCCTTTAGAGCGGTGCCATCCAATATGGTAGCCAGGAGCCACATGGGGCTATTAAATTTAAATTAATTACAGTAAAATACAAGAAATAATTCAGTACTTCAGCACACTAGCCACAGTTCAAGTGCTCAGTAACCACATATGGCTAGTGGCTGGCCTTTTTAGTGAAATGAGTTAAAGTGAAGACAATGAGTATGAAAAACTCATTTGAGAAGTTTGGCTGTAAGAGAAGCAAAGAAATGAGGTGGTACCTACAGGGACATATCGGGTGGAGGGAAGGTTTTTAAAAGATGCTCATGGGCATGTTTCACGGCTGGTGGGAATAACCTGAGAAGGAGCAGCGGCAGAAGAGGAATGGGGAGTCCAGTGCAGACAACCAATGCAGCCATGTCTTAGAGCAGATGAGAGGGATGGGATCAGGACACAGGGACAGGAGGCGTGACGCTCCTTCACTCTTGCTGGTACAGATGGAGGTAGGGAGGTGGTTTGGTAATGGGAAGATAACGTATTTCTTATATGCTTATTGTTATTTTTTCAACAAAGTGTGAAGTGAGGTCATCAGTTTAAAGTGAGGAACAGGGGTACTGGTGGAAATCTGAAGAAAGAGGCAAAGGTCTGAATGGTTCTCTCAGCAGAGGAAAGAAAATTAAGAAGAAAAATGCGGGGAAAGGGGCAAGAGTGTGGGGAGAGGGCAAGTCACAGTCCTTTAGTAAAACCTTCGATGGCTCTCTACTACTCTGGTGGTAAAGCACTAATGTCACTAACAAGGCAGGCCCTGGTGGGTCTCCCTGATCACCTCTCTAATCTCCTGCAGTGCCAGCCTTCCCTCATGCTCTCTGCTCCACCCACAAGTGCTTCTCAGCCCCTTTGCCAGCTCTGCTCTTCTCCCATCACAGGACTTCAACAGTGTCCTTTGCCTAGAACCCTTGGTCTTTCTCTCTTCATCGTCCTTAAAGGCTCAGCTCAGGCAGCACTTCTAGGGGAAGACCATCCCCCTCTCCTTACTAAGTCAAGTTGTGCTATAATTGATTCTCATTGCAACTCGAGCCCTTTAGAATACTTATCAAACATGAGATCCTACATTTCTATAGGAGACTATTGGTTAATGTTTGGCTCCTGTTCTAAAAAATAGAAGATACTCCGTAAGTAAGTGTCGAGTGAATAAAGAAGAAATATCAGTTAGGAGGCTATTGTGATGGTCTAGATGAGACATTGGCGTGGACTAGAGTGCTGACACTGGAGGTGGAAAGAAGAGGAAGGGATTTGGGATAGAAATTCTAAGTATAACCAACAGGACTTAAGGATGGGTTGACAAAGGAGGTAAAGGAGATAAAGGAAAAGATGATCCTCAGGTTTTTGACTTGAGCAACTGGGGAGACATCACTTATTGAGATGGGAAAGACGGGGGAAATGAGGTGAAGGGGGCAAAGCCCAAGAGTTCTGCTTTGCACATGTCATATTAGGGATGTTCATCCAAACAGAAGTGACAAGTAAGCAACTAGACAGAGGAATCTGGAGCTCTGAGGAATCTCCAGCATTTAGATATTAAAAGTCATGGCTGGGTGCAGTGGCTCATGCCTATAATCCCAGCACTTTGGGAAGCTGAGGTGAGTGGATCACCTAAGGTCAGGAGTTCAAGACCAGCCTGGCCAACATGGGGAAACCCCGTCTCTACTAAAAACAAAAAAATTAGCCAGGCATGGTGGCAGATGCCTGTAATCCCAGCTACTCAGGAGGCTGAGGCAAGAGAATCACTTGAACCCAGGAGGCGGAGGTTGCAGTGAGCCGAGATCACACCATCGCACTCCAGCCTGGGCTGCGACAGAGTGAGATTGTCTCAAAAAAAAAAAAAAAAAGGCATAAAATTAGTTAAGGTCACCAAGAAGAGCAGAGAGAAAGGAACAAAAGATGACCCAGCATAATTCACATTAAGAAGGAACTAGAGTATGTTACTGTACGAGATAGTTAATAAACATAGTTACTCAATTACCATTTCCTCTCTCTATGTGACCTTCCTCAACTCTCCAGCAGACACTGGTGGCAGTGTCCTCCGTGTCCCCATAGCACTCTGCATTCACCTCCAATGGCACATTCCAATACTGCTATGGCTATATGTCTGCTGCATACTTAGGGGCAGCAACTTTTCATATCTTCAATCTAGTTCATAGTAAGTTCTTACATTCTGAATGAATGGCTGACTTGAAGTCCTGGAAAGGATTTCATAGAAGATTTCACAAAGAGAAAGAGGAAATGAGCTGAACCTATCGTCTGCAGGACTGTGCTTAAAGATAAGGGGGTGCTTGTTAGAGACCGCAGGCTGCGAAGCAGTGGAAGTGCCGCTGGAGGAAGACAGGGCTTAACCAGTGGGGAGACGCCTGTTCTAAACTGGGTCATGCTGGTCAAAGGGCTACTTTAAAAAATTACGTTAAAGGTTCTTACATATGGATAAAAGTAACAATCTGAAAGAAAAATGGAAAAGGTACTTCAAGAATGTTATGAAGTTGTCAGGAAAAAAAAAGAAAAAAAAATGGAAAAGGACAAGAACAGGTGGTTCACAGAAAAGAAAATGCAAATAACATAAACATGAATAAATGAATGACATTACTTCTATTTTTTTTTTTAGATGGATTCTCACTCCATCACCCAGGCTAGAGTGCAGTGGCACAATCTTGGCTCACTGTAACCTCCACCTCCTGGGTTCAAGCAATTCTCCTGCCTCAGCCTCCTGAGTAGCTGGGATTACAGGCACATACCACCACACTCAGCTATTTTTGTATTTTTAGTAGAGATGGGGCTTCACCATGTTGGCCAGGCTGGTCTTGAACTCCTGACCTTGGTCTCGAACTCCTGACCTCGGCCTCCCAAAGTGCTGGGATTATAGGCATGAGTCACTGTACCCAGCTGACATTACTTCTATTAAAAAGAGACAAATTTAAAATAACAAGATACTATTTTTATGAACTTTTTTCCTTAAAGGCTTTAAAATGGAAAAGTTGGATGTCAAATGTGAAATTCAAACAGTTAAGTATGTACAATAAAAGTGTCCCTCCTTTCCCAGAAGCAGACATTGCCAGTTTTTTCAATCAAGAAAATATTCTAGTCATATACACACAATCTTCATCTCTCCCCTCACTTTACACCTTGCTTTTCCACTTTGCGACAGACTTTAGAGGTCAAGAAGAAAACATGCCTGTCGCATGGCAAGAGAGATGCCATCTGGATGCAAGACCACCAGTATTTGACTCCTGCGTCCCAAGGTGTTGGGTAGCATAAGTAACTCCACACAAAGATGTCCACCAAACCTCCCCAGCAGTCCTAAGTTTCACAAGAAAGTGTAAGGGGTGACCAGCTGCATGTTTAACCAAAACAGCCTTCTACAGAAAGCATACTCTCTGGAGGGTAAGTGCAGGGATCCACCATCTTGCAGCCACCCAAGACATCATTTCTGTTCATCCCTATTAAATGTTTCTTCCTGAGAAACTGAATCTGTCAGCTTCTATTCAATGAAATATGCAGCTATGCAAGGAGTCTGGTAAGTGAAGGAGTCAATGTGTAAAACAAAAGATATATGTACATATCTATATATTTATTTTTGTTTAGAGACAAAAGGGAAAATGTGCTAGTTATGCATAGCAATTTCTAGAAGGACTCAAGAAACTGGTATATTCATGTGCTGCAAAACAATGTTTTGTTCAATGACAAATCACATAAGACTATGATAGAGCTGAAAAATTCTTAATCATCCAGTGCAGGGGTCCGTAACCTGTTAGGAACCCAGCCAGACAGCAGGAGGTGAGTGACGGGCAAGCAAGCATTCTGGTCTGAGCTCCGCCTCCTGTCAGATCAGCAGTGGCATGAGATTCTTGTAGCAGTGCGAATCCTACTGTGAACTGTGCGTGCGAGGGATCTCGGTTGCCCACTCCTTAATATTTACTATATTTTTATCATTATTTCAGCGTATACTTCTACTTTTTTGGGGGGGCGGGGCAGAGTCTCACTCTGTTGCCCAGGCTGGAATGTAGTGGTGCGATCTCAGCTCACTGAAACCTTTGCCTCCTGGGTTCAAGAGAGTCTCCTGCCTCAGCCTACCAAGTAGCTGGAACTATGGGCGTGCACCACCACACCCAGCTAATTTTTGTATTTTAAATAGAGACGGGGCTTCACCATGTTGGCCAGGATGGGCTTTATCTCCTGACCTCGTGATCTGCCTGCCTCGGCCTCCCGAAGTGTTGGGAATACAGGCATGAGCCACTGAGCCCAGCTTCTTCTACTTCTAGAAAAATAAGTTAACTAAAAAAAGCCTCGGGCAGGTATTCCAGAAAGCACTGTTACCATAGGAGATGATGGTCCCGTGCATGTTACTGCCCTTGAACGCCTTCCGGTGGGACAAGACATGGAGGTGGCAGACAGTGATATGGAGGCGCCTGACGCTGTGTAGGCTCAGGCTAACGGTTAATGTATCTTCATCTTAGCTTTTAACAAACAAGTTTAAAAAGTTAAAAAAAAAAATTTAAAAACAGAAAAAAGACTGTAGAATAAGGATATGAAGGAAGGAAATACTTTTGGATAGCAGAGCCATATATTTGTGTTTTACGCTAAGTATTATTACAAAAGAAATAGAAATTTTAAAATTTAAGTTTATAAAGTAAAAAAGTTACAGTAAACGAAGATTAATTTATTAAAGAAAAATGTTTTACATAAATGTCGTTAGCCTAAGTGAACAGTGCTTCTGAAGCCGACAGGAGTGCACAGTCATGTCCTAGGCCCCCACATTCACCTCCACTCACTCGCTGACCCACCCACAGCCACTCCAGTCCTGCAGGCTCCATTCATGGCAGGCGCCCTACAGGGGTAGCATTTTGTATCTTTTATGCTGTCTTTTTACTGTATCTTTTCTCTGTTTGGATAGAGACACCAATACTTGCCAGTGTGTTGTAGCTGCTCACAGTATTCACTACAGTTACACGCAGCGGAGGTTTGCAGCCTAGGAGCAACAGGCCATCCCATACAGCCTGTACATGTGTGGGAGCCCATACCATCTAGGTTTATGTAAATACACTCTGATGTTCTCACAGCAACAAAACCATGTTTCTCAGACCGCATCCCAGTTGTTAGCTAACGCATGACTATAGTAGTATACGGGTCTGGGGAGGTAAACTAGAAGTCTTTGAGACAGAAATGAGACTTTTCATTGAAATGACTACTTTTTCAATCAGTTTAAATTTTTTTTTTTTTTCCCCGAGACGGAGTCTCACTCTGTTGCCCAGGCTGGAGTGCAGTGGTACAATCTTGGCTCACTGCAACCTCTACCTCCCAGGTTCAAGTAATTCTCCTGTCTCAGCCTCCCAAGTAGCTGGGATTACAGGCGCCCGCCACCACACCCAGCTAATTTTTCTATTTTTAGTAGAGATGGGGTTTCACCATTTTGGTCAGGCTGGTCTTGAACTCCTAACCTCAGGTGATCTACCCACTTCGGCCTCCCAAAACGCTGGGATATAGGTGTGAGCCACTGCCTGAATGATTTTTTAATGTACATATGTATTCCTTTAAAAATTAGAACTAGTCAAAAAATTCAAAAGGATCATGCTTCCTGGAAGGGTGACTGCATTACTCTCGGCAGGCCTATTGTCTTCTAAGAGGCCGTGGAGACAGGGCTGGACTTGCTTCCCTCAACTACCGCCTTCTGTCCTACACAGCTAAAGAACAGCCTTGTTCTCCCTGGGTTACAGGCCACCCCCATCCGGTGACACATATATTAGCCGGGACTAGGACACTCACTTGGGCTCGTGAGGAGGTCCGGACTGGTCGACCAATTTGAATTCGGCAGCGAAGCCATGCGAGCGAGCGTACTCCAAAAGGCCGCCCACAGGGTTGGTGTTCAAGTATCTCACGAGCTCGCCAATCCTCCTGACCTTGCTGGGCATCATCGATTCCAAGTTATCAAGCGACTCTGAGATTGTACCTTCGGGCTAAAGGAGAATCCGTCAAATAAAGGGGAACTGTAAACACTTCAGGAAACGCTGAGGGACTCACTGGCTATCTTAAACCCCTCAGTTGCTAAAACGACCTGCAACTTTTGAGTAGGACAATGCCCCACCTGGTCATCAGAAAGCATGGAGTTGGTCGCCTCCCCATGCAGGGCCTTCATGGCTTCCTCTGCAGCCATCTGCTTTGCCACTTTCTTGCTGGGGGCACTCACACTGGGGAAAGTCTGGGCTCCCACTTGAACACAGTATTCAAACCTGACAGAGATGAAGCAAGGAGAAGGATTAAAGTGGGTTTGATAGGGGAGCCTGACACAGCCTCCACCAGCCTGACACAGCCTCCGCCAGCCTAACACAGCCTCCGCCAGCCTGCCAGCCTCCACTACTGGTAATTTCCTTGAACACATCACCTCTGTACAATCACGTCTCAGGCAGTCACTTCTGCCTTCAACAGTCACTGTCTCTCAGCCTGGTTGACCCCTTTCAACATTTAAGCATCAACCTAGTTTTATCTCCTCCAGGTACACTTCTGTTGAACATGTAAGTCTACAGACCCACAGGCAGAGAGCTGCTCTGGTCCCGTACCTTTGAGTCCCACTAACAGTGAATGCCCTACCTAGTGCTTGCAGGGGAGACAGAGGGTGGGCCGGGAATTCCCTTTGAATTCCTAATCCCCAATTCTCTGTCTCACAAGCAGCAACTAGGCCCTCAGAGCCCTCCTTTCCCCATTTTGGAAGAGGAAAAACTGCTCAATCTGCCATCCCTGAGGAAGCAAGGAGGAAAATGTGTCTCCTTTTCTTTTTGGGAAAACCTCTGCGGGATACAGGACATGTGGGACGTACTTGGGCTCATGGGCAGGGCCTTCTTTGGACAGGAGCCGGAATTCACAGGAATTCCCCAGTTTGTGCATACACTCAAGCAGCGTGGTGACGGGGCTCTTCCCGGAAAAGAAGGGTGTGGCTGAAGGGGTGGAGGGCTGGGACTCTGCGGTCTAGAGAAAATGAGAGACAAGAAAACAAAACTCAGAAAACACTGGTTACTCCATCACAGAAGAGGGGATGGGGTGGGGGACTTTCTTCCCGCCACCTAACTGTCAAGGGGTTGGCTTTCCAAAGGAAAAGGGGCGGCTGGGGCTCTCATTCGGCATCTTGCAAGAGAGGAGACTGGCCTCAATAATCTTTCAGGTCGCTTTCAACTCTGAAATTCTGTAAATCCAATTAAGCTGGGACAGGGGCAGAGAGAGGAGCTGGGTATGAAAGGAGGAAAGGTAGACTGGCGAGGTAGGGGAGAGGGAAGCGTGGGAAGCTGACTCTGACGCAGTGTCCGTTGTTTAGGCCAGGGTTGCTTCGGGGGAGTCAGTTACAATCCTGATATTCACAGACACTGACAGTGAGCTGATACTCTCCCAGACAGCATGACACCAACCTTCTCTGACTCTTTCTCTGTAGAATAGTGGGATGATCCTTCTGATTTTCCACTGTCCTTGGCTTTGGCTTCCTCTAGCAGAATTGTCATGGCTTTCATAGCTGCATCCTGCTTGGCCACTTTCTTGCTTCCAGCTTCAGCTGGGGGAAACTCTCGGCCATTGATAACCACCTGGAATTTAAATCTTGACGGAAAGCGATTAGATGTGTGAACAGGAGTCTAGGTCATTCCTTCTGCCTTCTCCAAAGAGACCTTCAACCTGGAATTTTCTGCTACGCTAAGGGGCTTCTGACTCGCGGAAGGGATGAAGGGTAGGCCAAGGAACTCCTACTCCTTTGAAGGCTCAGCCTGTCCTTTCTTTTTGTAAACAAAGCAGCCAGTGACTCTTTCCCCATAGCTCAGTGAAGCAAACACAGGCACAGATGATAGGAAACTAGCTCAAGGGAAACCCACTATCTCTTAACAGTGAATTCTCACACACACACACACACACGAGCCAAAAATTGCCATTGCAGCCTTGTTGAGCTACCAAAAGACCTTCATTCTAAACCAACTGTGGCAGACTGACCTCCTCAAGGGAGGGTCTTAAAAGATAGTGAAGGTTTCTTATAACTCAATCTCACACTCCCCAGTACCTGTGGGCATCAGGCATCTGCCACTTATCAGTGGCCTGCTTTTGTCACTAGACATATATCACTGTAGTTTGTTATAAGTCGCTCTATACCTCCATTTGTCTCAAGCTTGAGATGAAAGGAATTTCCCTTTGTCATGAAAACTATAAAAAAGCATTTGTTATAGGCCTCTGGACTTAGCCTAGGCCCTGCTTTGTTCAAGCTTTCAAATGTGGTCAGCTCTTTGCTCGATCTAGGATTTCATTTGGAAAGTAGGTCAAATTTCTTATTTCCTAGGTCTTCTGAAATATTTGAACATGGCGCCAATGCTTATTATAGCACAGAGTCCAAAGAATGATTAACCACAAAATCCACTGCTTTCCTCCAACTCGGGGGAGGGACAGAGGCAAGACAATGACAGCCATCCAGTCTCTACTCCAAACAAACGATCCATCTCTCGATCTGTGCCTTTTAGACAGACAAACCTCCTTTTCTTAACAGCTCTCCTGAAATGTCACTGTGGTGTCATGAAGACAGTCAAGACAAAGAATAAGGGTCCTAGCCAGGAATCTACACTCCTAGAACCAGGCGAGGTAAACATAAAGGTCAGTGGAATTCTCCCCCAGCCCACTGGCTTTCTCCCTGGCTGCAGCCGCAGCCACTTGGCTTTAGCGGTTTTCCTCTCCGCTCTGCCCTTCAACAGCTCCTGTTTTCCTTGATCTGTCCACCGGCCCATTAGGACCCTACAGTGTAGGGCCTGGTCAGCTATCTGAGTGAGGTAATCGCTGACTTCACAGCTCAGGAGCGGCAGCAAGTGCTAGCCCACCCATCTGTGCAGAGGAGGTATATAAAATTAGAACCACCACCTTCAATACGCAGCCAGGCAGCCGTGCACACGCTCCTCCATCCTTCCTCTCAGGAGCTGTGCAGAGGGGGGATTGTGGACCTGTGCTGCTTAGCAGCACAACCCACCCCCACTCTGTGTGTGCAGCCTCCTCCAACCCACCTGCTCCTGCACCTCTCTCAGAAACAGCCTGGGGAGGAGGGAAAGGCCTGCAGAAGGGAGTTAAGTCTTCATTACCTCTGGCCTTAGGAGGCAGGCATGACATTGATGGATGAAGACCAATCATTTCCTTTTTCTTTTTCTTTTTTTTTGAGATGGAGTCTCGCTCTGTTGCCCAGGCTGGAGTGCAATGGCATGATCTCAGCTCACTACAACCTCCACCTCCTGGATTCAAGCGATTCTCCTGCCTCAGTCTCCCAAGTAGCTGGGATTACAGGCATGCACCACCATGCCTGGCTAATTTTTGTATTTTAGTAGAGATGAGGGTTTCACCATGTTTGGCCAGACTGGTCTCAAACTCCAGACCTCATGATCTGCCCGCCTTGGCTCCCAAAGTGCTGGTACAGGTGTGAGCCACCACACCTAGCCCCCAAGACCAATCATTTCTAAAGAAGCTTCATTACAGCCAACAGAGTCAACCTTCACCTTGTTCAGCCAAGATTCTGGCTGGTCCAAGGTCTATATTCCCTGCTCAACATCTGGAGAAAGGGCCACTCAAGGATTTAGCCACAAGGTAGAAGGGAAGTGGGAAAAGAGAGGGGCCAGCAAACAGCCCCGCTCACAGATCAGCCAACACTGTGTCAGGAGCAAGAGCATCTGAACCCAACCGTAGGTACAGTTCCTGGGTAGTCTCTTACCGAGGTTCATGGGGTGGTCCACTCTGCTCTATCAGGTTGAACTCACAGGTTTGACTAGCGAACTGAGCATATTCTAACAGCCCACTGATGGGGTTCTTCAGCTGGCACTCTGTCAGTTTCTTGTAGGGTGAACACCGTGGCAAGCCATGACTGTAGAAGGAGGGCATCTCCATGATGGCTCGAAACTCACCTGGTGCTGCGCGGATACTATTCAAGTCATCTGGGATGTCATCTGTGGCCCACTGGCCATTTTCAAAGTCAACATACCCTGCTTTTGAGGGGCCATTGTTATGAACAGGTGGTTTTAGTCTTACTGGTTCTGGTCTGGTCTCTTGCCTGTTTTCTAACTTTACGACAGGTTCCTGTCCATTCTCCACTTTTTCTGTGGTTACCATGTTATTTGAGGCATTTGATGTGGGTAAATTACAGGTGGGGAACTCTGTGTTTCTTTTAGTCTCAGGGATTGCAGATGGAGCCGTTTCAGGAACACTGTTCACATTTCTCTTAATTTGCATCCTCTCTCGCTTCTTGTCTGTCAAATGCCATATGGGAGGGGTTGTCCCTTGTCTATAGACATCCCCCTGCCTTTCCAAGTCAATCAGTACGGCATTTATATCTCGGGCCTTGGAGAGGCCAATATTTTTAGCCAAATTCAGGGCAGAGGAGTCAGACACATTGAAGAGATAGTCACAGATTTTCTCCTTGATCTCAGCCATGTCAAAAAGCTCAAGAGGATCTTCCAAGGCAGATGTGGAGTTTCTGTCTTCAGTTTCTAAACTCGGGTCTGAGTTTGAGGCTCCTTGGCTATGACAGTCTGGTCTCACCACTCTGCTGTGCTGGTTCCGAGCCTGAGCTGAGACTGTGATAAAAGGCTCAGTAAGACCTTCTGAGACAGACGTGGAGTTTCTGTCTTCAGGTTCCAAACTCGAGTCTGAGTTTGGGGCTCCTTGGCTATGACAGTCTGGTCTCACCACTCTGCTGTGCTGGTTCCGAGCCTGAGCTGAGACTGTGATAAAAGGCTCAGTAAGATCTTCTGAGACAGACGTGGAGTTTCTGTCTTCAGGTTCCAAACTCGGGTCTGAGTTTGGGGCTCCTTGGCTATGAGAGCCTGGTCTCACCACTCTGCTGTGCTGGTTCCAAGTCTGAGCTGAGGTCGAGAGTCTCCACAAAGGGGGTATTCCTGCCTCCTTCCGTAGCTTGCCCTTCTTTGCCAGGGAGTATAAAACTCGATTGATTTCCTTCTTTGGGGCCCTAAGTTTCCCAGACAGATCATGTGCTGTGGTGGCCTTCCCTTCTCCAAGCTCTTCCAAGAGCTTTAAGATCTTTTGTTCCTGATCCTGGTTGATACTCAGTTCCTGGAAATGTGAGGAAAGGCAATCGACACCTCTCCGAGACAGAACCCTACCACGTGGTGCAGGATGCTGGAATGCTCTTTGGAGCCCCTGACTTCCGAAATGTACGCTTCTGGGGACACCCCAGATTTCCTCTCGCCTGACTCCGGTACTGGAGACAGGTAGTGCTGGAAACCTTGGCCGGAGTCCTGGGAGGGAAGGTGGCAGTGACGGTGTCTGCTTTCCAATCACTGGTGCTTCCGGGAGCTGGCCCTTGAGAAACTCTATTTGCTTAAGTAGGAAATTACTGGGGGAAGATCCCGGCCCAAGCTGCTGGTGTCTGACCTTTCTGTGCTCATAGCCTTGAAATGGATGGGGGTAGTATCCGCTGAGAGAATGCCCCTGCAGAATAAGACAGTGGAAAAGAAAATGAATTAGGCTGAATGGTGAAGCTGTGGAGGCCCCTTGCTTTGCTGCCTGTGGAGCAGCCCTTAATGGGCTGAGAAGGTGATTGAACCATGGGCTTATGACCCAGCCAGGGTGACTTGCCCACTTCGTAAATCCTGCCTACGGGCCTGCCAACGGGAACACAGAGAGGGGAGCAGGAGGCGAAGCACACAGAGCTTCCAGGAGCACAGAGGTTCTGAGGCCTCAGCACAGCCTCTCCAGCAACCTAACTTATTCTTCCCATTGACAGAATTTAAGGGAGTTCAGAAGGAAATTTTCTAGTTACCAAAACAAATAACCCTTTAAAACTAGAACAACAAATAAATGTTATTTTGAAAACAAAAACAGAACAATAACCTGAAATAACTACAACAAGAACCTGAAACAATAACCTGCTTCAACAACAAGGTTGTTTCAACAACCTGAAACAAAAACAGAACAACTGAAATCACAATAACCGAGGGAGAGGGGACGAGGGGGGGACGCGCTGCCCTCTCCTTGAGTCAGGCTCACAGTGCACAGCCAGTGCACCCCTGCCACCAGCCTCTAAGAGCTATCGTTTGGATGCCTATGACAAAAGAAGAAAGGTGACCGGATGAAACTGAACCCCAGTCCTCCAAGGCTGTCACAGACCGGTAACGAAAACATTCTCCAGGTGGGAAAAGGCCAGGGGACCTCAGAGTCATCTGCTCGCTGCTGCCATCCCAGGAGGATCAGAATTTGGTTTTCAGGGAGCTGGAGGGTTTCCTGATAAAAATGGCACACTGTCCTCACTCTTCAGCTCTCCTGGATGTTTGGAGCCAGTAGCATTGGCTCCTCACTGCCTCACACCAGCCCTACCTTCCCTAGCTACCACCCCATAGTTGCTTCCACCATGCGTTCTTCTGAACCTTGATGGACAGGGCACAAGCGACCCCATGTTCTCATACGCACGTTTACCAGAACACTGAATACCTGTGACCCCTTCCCCCTCCCACCCACCCACCTGCAAAACAGTACTGTCTTCTCCCCAGTGCTGTTCAGTGGAGGGTGGTGGAGCCAGGAGATACTCATAGGCCTGGGCCTGTCCGTGAACACCTTGCTCCCTTTCCCTGGGGCTTGCAGACTGGGTGGAGGGATTCTAGCGACATTCGCTCACACTCACCACCCACTTCTCAGACTCACCTAAAGGCTGCACAGGTAGAGCTGGGGCCCTTCCTTCCATAACTCTAGCCGTCTACTCTTCCACATCCTGACACACTTAGGGAATTTCAGCATTCCTGTCAGTCACTCTCATGGTGTCCTGGCTACAGGGATCCTTAACCCAGTGATCTCCATCTCTACCTTTCTGTCACACAATTGGCTCATCTAGCTACTCCTTCAATCTCACCATTACTCTAACCTAGGCCATCACACCAAGACCTTGAATCCTGTAACTCTTTTCCAGTGGCTGACAAACTTTCTCTATAAGGGCCAGATAGCTCTGCTACTATAGTGCAAAAACAGCCTCACACAACATGCAAAACTCTATTTCCAATTCATTTATAAAAAGGTTTATAAAAACAGGTAGTTTGTACCTGTGGGCCATAGTTTATTGACTCCTGCTCTTTTCTGATGGTGACTTCCCAGTGTTTCTACAACTTCCAGTCCTTAATCTGGTGGAACCTGTTCCTCACATGACCCCAGAGAAGCTGCCAGCCAGTCACTCCGGATTCTTCCCCACTCTGACTTCACACACCTCTCACCCCGCCTGGATCTCATGGTCAGTTCCCTTCTCCACCCAAGGCCCACTGTCCCCGTTTTCTTCTCCAAAGCTTCCCAGTGGTACTGGAGAAGGATCCTGACTTGTGCTAACAGGGCCCATAAAAATTCCTTCTCTTGAACCTTAGTTGGGTCTTCGCTGAGTGGTGGTCAGTTTTGTTTAACAAACAGTCATTAGTTCACTGTAGATTGAGCTCTCTTCTTTTAAAAAAATTCTTCTCCCAGGGTTTGTTGACACAGCACCAAGGGTCTTTCACCTCTTTTTTTCTTTGTCCCTTTTCATCCACCTTTTATAATTTTTTAATAGCTACTGTATTAACAGCTCCACCTTTTATATAATCAGTTCCCAAGGTTTTGTTTAAGGACCTCTTCTTCCTTTACCATATATTTCCTAGGTTGCTTTCATCATTGCCCCAACCTAAACTAGCCCCCTGAAGCAAGAACACTCAAATCTACTATCTCCAGCCACTACCTGTACGCGAGCTTAAGATCTGAATTTGGAACTATGTAGACAATCTGTCCACTTAAATATCCTGCCATAACCCAAAAACCACATATTCTAAACCAAACTGATAGTTCCCCTCAAACTCGGCTCCTTCTCCCGTAGTTGTTATTGCTAATGGTACTAGCCTATTAAGGCTAGAAACCTGAGCCATCTTTGCCGCCTGCCTCCCGGACTCATCTCCAGGACCTAATCAGGTAGTTGCCAAGTCCCACCTTGTCTGCCACCTCTGTACTGTCTCTTACGTGTGTCTTCTTCCAGTTCCAGCCCTTCATTATCTCTGACGGTAATGAAGGGCTGGAACTGGAAGAAGACACATTTCTTCTTATGGGACCACTACAAGGGTCTCTAATCTTTCTATCCCTCTACATGCCAATCCAGGTGGCACTTCGCCCTCCACAGCCACCTACCACAACTCTGACCCTTTCCTTATAGAGCTCCTTAAATGCCACTTGCTTCAGGAGACTCCTGACTCCCACTTTCCTCAGCTCTTGGGATTTCCTTTCCTTGAACTTCTCCTACCCAGCACCTGTTATATCACTTACTTTACTTTGTATCAGAGTTACTGCTTTTGTGTGTGTGTGTGTGTGTGGCACACACAGATTGCAGTGTCTGAAAGGTAATTAACATTAGGTGTCCTATAAATTATACTCAACTTGCCATTCTCAATATTCCCAACACAGTATTGATGAGGGGCTTCAGCTGATTCCGTGGTGAGCTCCTGGGGGTCAAGGACTAAGCTTCAATCATCTCTGCCTCCCTAGCACTTGGCACAAAGTTGATTCTCAGCCAACATTTGTTGAATTAATGACTGCATGAACAAGACAGTGCTATGCAAGCAATCATACCTCCTGCCCTGTTCCTCTTGCTGCACCCTCCCGCCCACCACACTGCTAGGGACAGGGGCAAATGTGTGTACAGAGTGAGTGCTGGCTCCCAGAGCTGAGGTAGGAGACTTAGGGGTGCTCCTATCAGCTCTTTGAGTGACCTTGAGAAGAAGAACTTTGTTTCCTAGTGGCTAAAGTCAGTTAAAAGCTAAATGTTTTTTAAACTGCGACCCTTGGCCCAAATCTGGAAAGTATTTTAATGTCTGTCTATAGAGGAGTTAAATCATGATACATTCATTCTACAGACCAGTACTCACACAGTTTTTGTTTGACTGTTTTATGAGACGGAGTCCTGCTCTGTCACCAGGCTGGAGTGCAGTGGCACCATATTGGCTCACTGGAGTCTACGCCTCCAGGGTTCGAGCGATTCTCCTGCCTCAATCTCTCGAGTAGCTGGGATTACAGGTGTGCACCACCACACCCAGCTAATTTTTGTATTTTTAGTAGAGACAGAGTTTCACCATGTTGGCCAGGATGGTCTTGATGTCCTGACCTTGTGATCCTCCCGCCTCGGCCTCCCAAAGTGCTGGGATTACAGGTGTGAGTCACTGTGCCTGGTCAGTTATTATTTTTTTTAATGTGTTATATCTATTTGTATTCACCTGGGGAAAACTTCAGAACCATATAATGTCAAATAAAACAACAAAAAGCAAGTTGTAGAGTATAATTTTTTTCTAAACAGAGAAAATCCATGAATGTGTGTGTATGTGTGCACACCCTGAAACGAACACAGAGAAAAGAAAGAAAGGATATATGAATTTGCTAAAGGATATCTTAGGGCACTAGGGTTGAGGGAGAGGAGGAGATTATTAATTTTTCTTTTTGCCCCCTTAAATCCCCTAAAAACCAAGCCACCATCTGAAAGCCACTGAACAGGAGAACAAGAAAGTGAGGAACCCGTGGTGAGCAGTTCTAACTCCCACAGCATCACCTCTGTGCAAATGACATAAGAAGTCATCTAACACTCATTGCTCCCCAAATCGCACTTTAATCTAGCTCATATGTTTAGGATCAAGAAATAAGCACTACCCTACCCCCTTTGCCTTTACCACACAGGTTCCAATATACTGATAACGTGCGCAGAGACGCTTTTCCTTCAAGTCAGGCGTCCCTAATCCTTTCAAAGGAGTGCTTAAAAAAAAAATACATATATATACATGGAGTTGACAAGGGGCCCTAAGATATACACATTTTAACAAAATTGAGGTATATAATTTAGACACAGTAACATTTATCCTTTTAACTGTACAAATCTATGAGTTCTGACAACCGCCACCATAATCAAGATATAGAACATTTCTATTTCCCTAAAAAGTTTTTCCATGCTACTCAACAATCAACTTCTTCTGCAATACCCAGTCCCTGGCACCCACGGATCCACTTTCCATCCCTCTGTGTTTTTCCAGAATGTCACATAAATGGACTCATACAGCACGCAACCTTTTGGGTCTAGCTTCGCGTGCTTAGCATCACCCGCGTTATTACTTGTAATTGTAGTTCCTCTTCACTGCTGAGCAGTATCCCATTAAGTGGATTTATTTCAGTTTATCTGATAACCTGCTGAAGGACATTTGTGTTTTTCCAGTTTTTAGCTATTCTGAACAAAGCGGTTAGCAAGCTTTCTCCTACAGCTTAAGAAGGGCCACTTTTAACTTCCAGAAGGCCTTCAGGAGGTGCAAAGGATGCGCAGAGGACAGTGTGCGCTGCTCAAAATCCGAACGTTGTTCAAGTGGGCTAAAGCGGGGCGTGGGGGTTGCCAAGGGGCCCTAGCAGAAAAGGGAGGCCGGGTGTCTGCCTTGACATGGGCTCAGGCCTTGCTACTCAGACGGGGGCGCATTTTCTCCCCAAGCCCTCTTCACGCACTGCTCCAATGTGCAGAGTTAGCAGATAGTCATGAGCAGGATACAAATTCCTAAACCAGCAATGCTGCTAGGAAAGACAAAAACACACTCTTAAACACACACTCTTAACACTCACAAGACGCACACGCTACACACTACAACACAAAGCCCGTGAGCTTGTAAGACGAGCCCAGACCGCGGCGAAGGTCGGGGCCCGCCCGGCCGGCCCGGCTTACCTGCTGCGGGTTCATGGCGCCCGCGAGACATTGCCCGGCCAGACCCGCCAGCACCACCACCCTGGCCCCGCACCAGCCCCTCGAGACCCCCACGCTCCCGCTGCTCCGCAATGGAAGTGGCCCCGAGGCATCCGCACGGGAAACTCCACGGGTCTGCGCGCGGGGCCCAAGATGGCTCCGATTCAATTTCGCTTTCGTTTCCTCGGAAAGCCTTCCCCTCCGGAAAGTTTGGCCAAGAGGAGGGGTTTGAGCAAACCTTGCGCCAGCGCTTGGTTTCACGCCGGTTGCAAGTCGAACCCCTCCCTTGCATTAGAACTACGGAAGGTGTTTTTTTTTTTCCTTTTTTTTTAAAGTGCGATTTTTTTCCCCCCGAGACGGAGTTGCGTTTTTGCTACCCAGGCTGGAGTGCAGTGGCGCGATCTCGGCTCACTGCAACTTCCGCCTCCGGGGTTCCATTGATTTCTCCTGCCTCAGCTTCCCGCATAGCTGGGATTACAGGCGCGCGCCATCACACCCGGCTAATTTTTTGTTGTTGTTAGTAGAGATAGGGTTTCACCACGTTGGCCAGGGTGGTTTCGAACTCCTGGCCTCAAGTGATCCGCCCACCTCGGGCTCCCAAAATGTTGGGATTACAGGCGCGAGCCCCCGCGCCCGGGCGGTACTCTTTCTTTAGGAAAACCGCCGTCCCAGTACTGAGCCCCTAATTCTCCGCACAGAGTAGAGCAAAACGAAAACAAAGGCACGCAAAACCTCAGGCCAGAAACAGCATGAGGCCTTTCTTCCCTCTCTCTGCCGCAGCGCAGTGAGGGCCGCGTCTCCAAGGCGAGGGGTGGGGGGTAGGCGGGGCGGAGCGCAGATCTTGTCAAACTACTAAGGTCCCCACCGTGGGACCTTGTTAATGCTCCTACTATGTTACAAACTTAAGTAAGCAGATGCCAACCAGTAAAAAGTACCAAGAGTAGCAACAGTAGCAGTGAACAATTTAGGATCTAGGTCATAAAAACTACCCCAGCAGGCAATGGTTAAGTCCTTTGCACGCATTATCTCCCGTAATCTTCAGCACAGCCCTCCCGGGAGGCTTCATTCCCACTCTGCAGCTGTAGAAACTGAGGCTTGACTAAGGTCCCGCTGCTGCTAAATCCAGGTCGGAAGGCGGAAAGCTCACTCTTCAGCGCTTCCCTATATTCATTCAAGTTACAGCGTTACTTTCAAAAAGCTAACTTTTGTTACCTAGAGGGACAAAAGTCAAATTTACTTCATGGTCAGGCTTCTCTAACTGCTTGATTTATGTTCAAGGAAACGATTATTCTAGGGTTCAACACCATCCTCACCTGTGAGAAATTTCTCTGTGTTTAATCTTAATTTTACTCCCCTGCATACGAGATTACAGGGCAGTCCCTTCACAGCAGTACCTCCAGCTGATGCCACTTTCAGGGTGTTAGTCACTCCAAATTCACATTCCCTTGCAGACTGGTCTCTGTCTTCCTTCTAGGCCTTTGTACATTCTATTCCCTGGCCTAGAATGCACCCTCTCCATTGCTTCCCCTGAAGCAACCTTTCAAATCTACAAAGGAGTCCCTCCCCACTGCAGGTAGGGGGAGGGGAGTGCGGGAGCAGGTGCTGTCTGTGGTTTCTTTCTCCATGCTTCTCGAGTTACTGAGCACCTACCCCTAATGGGGCACTTGCACATTCTGCTAAAAATGCCCCATTCATTTAACAAAACTTTACTAAGCATCTAATTATGTGGCAGATACTGTATTAAGCATCAAGGATATGATACAAATAAGAGCGCCATCCTTTCGCTAGTCAGGTGGGGAAGATGGATGCCTCAGAAATCGCCACAATATCATGCACTTCTTATTCATATATCTGCCTCTAGAATTGTAAAGTCATGTCTTTGGGGGCAGGAAGCATGTTATATTCGCCTTCAGAGGGCTGGTTAGTTAAAAGAATAACAGACCACTCAGTAGGTAGAACAATGGCCAAAACAATCACAAGGCAACTTCACAGGAGATAAAAAATATCAAACATATGAAAAGGTCCTCAACCCCATCACATCAGAGAAATGCACAGTATAGCCACGGTGAGCTACTGTCCATTCACCAGACAGACAGCATGAACCATCTGATCAGACCAGGTGGCAACAAGGCTGCAGGGCAGCTCCTAGTTACTGCAGGAAACCAGTTGACCATTATCTAGAAAGGACTGACTATATACACCCCAAGAAGTTCAGAGTTGCATTATTTGTAATATCTGTAATAGTCCTAAAACTGGAAACAATCCAAACGTCCATCAAAAGTAAAATGGGTAAGTGGTGGCATATCCCTATGAGGGAGTATGATATAGCAACAAAAATGAAAGATCTATGCATGCAACAAGGTAGCTCATTACCTAAATACGATACTGAGTGGGAAAAGCCATATACATACTATATGATCCCACTTACAGAAGTCCTAAGCCAGGTAACAGGATGGTGGTTGGTTAGTTCTAGGGAGAAAGGTGGGAGTTTTGACTGGGAAGAAATCTTCTGGGTACTGGTGATGTTCTACCTCTTGGGTTGGGTAGTGGCTACATATGTTTGCTTTCAAAAAAAATCGTTAAGTTATACATTTATGTTTTATTCACGTTTCTGAATTTAAAAGGTTAAAACAAACAAGAACCACAACAAACTCTTCCTGCTGCAACTCCAGTCCATTTCCCCATGTTTTTTCCCTCCACTTAAGTAACATGAATTTATCCTACCTCTGCTTTCTTGTCTTCAGGATAAACAATCTGAAAGCCTTTAACCTTTGTTCAGAAATAATCCCGAAAAGCTTTAATCACAACTACAGTGAGAGGGAAGCTGCACCTGGCTCCCCCACCCCTTTTAATCTAACATTGGACACAGTGGTAAAGTAGTGACCTTTCCTCAACAGAGGATCAGTTTATGCCTTGAAAGTACAACTGCTATTGTCATTTAATATTAGCAGCTCAAGTAACTGCAGACAGTCTTATTCATAAACATTTCATTTCCTCCCCCTCAGGAATTGTTTTAACTCCCTCATGGTTGTGAGGTGGTAAGTCTTTTTTTTTCCACTGTTCTATTTTAGGAACTTGACAAGTTGGATGAAGGTCTTTTAAAAAGTAACCAAAAGTAATACATTTATTTCAGAAAATACAGACAAATAAACACAATAAAAATCACCCATTGTTAATTCATGATTCATCCATGCCTACCCTTCCAGCGTTTTCCCTCGAGTGTAAAGGCACCACCAACACACAGGCAGTCATTTCCTCTCCCAAGGGAGGAGCTCTTCCTATTAAGAATGGCTCGCCTCCCCAGGGGCCTGTGAAATGACCCCAAATGTGTCCATACCACCTAGGGCAACTTATTAAAAACCACCTAAATGATTAAGAGTTACTGCTTAAAAATGAGGTACTCATAAGCTCAGTATTCCCAGAAGTCTGGCTTCCACACAGCAGTATCGAGCTCTAGCTCCATAAGTGCATTCAGCAGGTGAGACTTTCCCATTTACAGGGAAGGATACGTTACTATCAGGGCTCCTGAGCTGATTTTGTTTTCCAATCCCTGCTGTTCTTGCTTTTTAACTATAAGTAACTGTTAGTCTGGCTTCGTAATTGTGAATTTGTTTGTTGTGGATCTTCTGTTTAACCTTACTGCGTGCAGGGATGCATATTTACAATAGCCTTTTTTAGTCTGTAATTTCCTGTAACCAGACTTTACTACACATATGGGCTATATCCAATTGGAACATCTATCTCCCTCTCTACTGTAAAGCAGATGTCTGCAAACGCCTGTATTTGCTCATACAGTGATATTGCAACAGAAACATACTGTCTGTGAATGTATGCTAAACAATTTGCAACATATTATTGAAGAAAGTAATAAATTACTCAGTTATTTTTAAGTACTAGGGCATTAGTTTAGACTGGAATATGCACATAAATAGACTAATGTTCCTATCTTAACTCTTAGGAAATACATCGTAAGCAATTCACAGAGCTCCTAGGCACAAATTTATTGCCCTCCTTTTTTGCTGCTGCTGTTTCTCCTCAATTTTTTATCATTGAGTTTTTTATTCCACTGAAATAGCTCCTACCGATCAACATTAATTTTTAAAATTCATGATGGCCTCTCACAGTAAACCCACTTGCTTTGATAACCAGCAAAGCACCTTTCGGTAGAGGGAAGAGTGAGTTGCCCAACTGGCTGAGTTGTGCTCTGTGGCAGCATTTAGACTGACATATATTCTATTGATGTTAATGACTGGAACTGGCTTTTTTTTTTTTTGGAGATGGAATCTTGCTGTCACCCAGGCTGGAGTGCAGTGCTACAGTCTCGGCTCACTGCAACCTTCATCTCCAAGGTTCAAGTGATTCTTCTGCCTCAGCCTCCCAAGTAGCTAGGACTACGGGCATGTGCCACCATGACTGGCTAATTTTTGTATTTTTAAGTAGAGGTGGGGTTTCGTCATGTTGGCCAGGCTGGTCTCAAACTCCTGACCTCAGGTGATCCACCTGCCTTGGCCTCCCAAAGTGCTGCGATTACAGGCATGAGCCACCGCTCCTGGCTAGAACTGGCTTTTGAAGTTACAAGAAAGCAAGAAATGCCTCAGGTATCCCCAGAAGAAAAACAGCTCTCCAAAAACTATCAAGTCCCTTTATCCACTCCAGTGAGTTATCTAGTATCAAAGAAAAAAAGTGGTATTTATCAACTATACGTGCCAGGCTTAAGTATTATCACATAATAAAGATACAACATCTGTAATGTTACATATATAAAAGAATACTAATGGCTAACAGGCCTGTGTGCAATCTTTTGCATGTATATATAACCCACATTATATCCTAACACCCTTAAGTCACCTCTTCGATGCTAGATTGGTCTTGGATGCAGCACCTTACTGACTTCTGGCCTGGCTCTGGCCAGCACAGAGGTTTAGCTACTGGCCTACATTTGGGTTCTACTGAGTTGGGACCCAAAGGGGTAGATCTCCCATCTTCCTCTTCCCTAAGATCCAGATCTAGCCTGTGAGGGGCTGCTCTCAGTCCCAGCTTCATGCAAGAGCAATGCCCCCATCTCCATGGCTTATAGTAAGCAGGGGGGATAATCACAGTCCTGCCCTGGGCAGGCTCAGAGGCAGCCCGGAGTTCTACAGTGTTTCTCAGGGAAACAGGCTGATTTCACCAACAGCCAATTTGCAGACAGTCAATTTGCCAAACGGTCAATTCCTTGAATAACCAATTTACGAAACAACCAATATGTTGCATTTACTTTTTTCTTAACTCTCCCTTGTCTTAATTGACCAGTTTTTATTCTGTCTTCTTAACAGAGTTTGGAGGAAATGTGCTTTGCTGTCTCTCTGCTGCTGGCGAGCAGAAGACTGACGAGGAAACTGAGGGGGCAAAGGGGAGGACAGAGGGGCTGTTGTAGAACTGACTTCCAGTGAACTGATTTTCTTGGAATTTGACAGACAGCCATTTCCAAGTGACCACTTCTTTAAAAGTGTTTCTTTCAGTGTTGCCAAATTCAAAAATATTTCCATCTATGCACACAGAGGAGAAGGCCATGTGAAGACAGAGTAGAGAATGGTTTGAAGATGCTGGCCTTGAAAACTAGAGAGACGCGGCCGCAAGACAAGTGATGCCAGCTGCCACCAGAGGCTGGGGGAGGCAAGGGAGGGATTCTCGCCTGGAGCCTCTGGAGCGAGCACGGCGCTGCCAACATGGCCCAGTGATACTGATTTTAGATTTTTGGCCTCCAGCACTGTCAGAGAAGAAACTTCTGTTGTTTTAAGCCACCTAGCTTGTGGTTATTTTTACAGCAGACAGCCATGGGAAGCTAACACAGCATCTTTACTGGGCAATACAAACCAGCGAGCTCCAAGTTCAGGGCCGCCAGAGGCTTTGCTAGGCCTGATGGGAATTTCTGCATTTGGGTACATCAAAGGGAAAAGGCCAAAAGAGACTAGCTGTCATAGATACGCACAGCCATGATGTCCTATTTTTTTTTTTTTCTAAGAGACAAGGTCTCTTGTCACCCAGCCAGAGTGTAGTGGTGCAGTCATGTCTCACTGCCATCTCAAACTCCTGGGCTCAAGCAATCCTGCCAGCCTCCTGAGTAACTGGGACTACAGGCACATATCACCATGCCTGGCTAACTAAAAAATAACTTTTTTTTTCTTTTGTAGAAATAGGGCCGCACCATGTTGCCCAGGCTGGTCTCCAAATCCTGGGCTCAAGCAATCTTGCCTGCATTGGTCTCCGAGAGTGCTAGCATTACAGGTGTGAGCCACCAAGCCTGGCCACATTTTTAGTTAAGCCAAACAGTATAGCCTTCTCATTACTGTCCAACAGATTTAGAGCTTTTAGTTTTATCTGATTTTATATTTTTCTAGGAAGATCCCATTCATTTATATTTTTTAAATGATAAAAGTAAATCATACGTGAAATAAATTTCCAAGGCAATAAAATAAAATGCAGACAAACTTTTAGAAAGATTGCGTTTTGTGATTACAACCTCCTAACTGGTTTCTTCACATGTGCTCTGGGCTCTTTTCTATCCGGTCTTCTCAACACAGCTTGTGTGATTTCTGAAAACCGAAATCTGATCATGTCATGCATGGAATTCAAGAAAATCCTAAGCTAGCAATAAAGGGTCTAGGGGGGACACGGAGATGGGATCCAAGAAAGGACGAGGGAGGCTTCAGCAATACGGATAAGGTTCTCATTCAGGGAACGGTGTTAGGTCCACGAGTATTTGTTTCATTGCTGTATTTCACTGACACGTATATGCTGCAGGAATGTTTTATGCATAACAAATATTTATATTATTAACAAAAAAATACTTTGATAGCTTCCCGATGCTCTTAAGATGAAAGCAGAAATCTTTACATGATGGCTCCAAGGCCTTGCATGGTCTATCCCTGCCATCCTTCTCCCTCCTGTCGGACCATGCCCCATCTCTCTGCCCCCCAGCCTCCCTGAGTCTTCTTTCCCTCCCTCTAGATTGCCATGCTCCCTCCTGCCACATACCTGCCCCTCTCTCTTATTTCTCCTCCTTTTCACCAAACTATTGTTTGCCCTTCATAACTCAGTGTGGTCAACAGTTCTGGAGGAAAAGCTTGAGCTCTGACCCCTACCCCCTCCCATCATATGCTTTCAAGCCCCCTTTCCTCTCTTTTGGAGGATATTTACACCCTAATTTTACATTTCTTCATATGGTTTTTTTGGTTAATGTCGGTCTGTCTTACTACAAGTTCCAAGAAGCTAGGGCTATACTAGTGTTTTGCTTCCCGCGTGCTCAAAAATATTTACTGAAAAACTCCACATGTGCATTTCCCTCAAGAGACAGGCCAAAGCTTTCAGACTCCCAGATAGATCTGTGGACCCAAAACGAAGCTTAACAGGCACCACTCTAAAGACTTTGTTTTTCCACTGGTGCGCCTCAACTCTGGCTTATGTCTTCCTGACCGTCTTCCTGACCTGGCCCACTGCCCTCTCCAGCATTTCTATCTGGAGTTCCAGTGGACAATGGGTATCTCAGAGGAGGGGTGAAGTTCCCAATACGGAGCACAGTAAAAAGTTAAAAACTACAAAGTGATGAATCCCAACACGGCTGCCTAGCCAGGGGACCGGACTTCTACCAAAACGATGACTGGGTCATTATTATCCTGACTCATGGACATAGTGAGAGATAACTTATCAAAAACCCCTGCAAGCATCCTGTCCTGCTTGTTGCTTAGACAATGCCTAGTTCAGATAACACTGGGCAATAAGTGGCATTTGGAGACTTTGATTCCCTAATTTGGGATGGAGACTGTTAGTTTTAAAAACCTACCTCATCCCTCATTGCCACCCTGAGGCTTAGATCACAGAGCCTAACTTCTGCATTGAACTGGTTCTCTGCAGAGCATTAAAAGTCATGCTTAGCATATCAATCTTTGATGCCAAAGTCTAGATCCTTACTTTAACAAAGAAACTTCAAGGAAGGCAGGAACTGTGGGCAGAGGTGGGATTTTGCATGAAAGTGACTGACCCTGATGATCAACTTTCCTTCCTAAGCTGATTAAAACAACATCAAACCTCTTCCAAACAAGAAAATGTGAGAGGATACTTAATATAATAAAGACTGTCTATCATAAATCAACAGCCAACATCATATGTAGAATGGAATAGATACTACCACTCAAATTAGAAATAAAAAAGAGGGCCACCATTACCACTGTTATTTTCCTTAATCCTAAGATGCACTGCTTTTTACATCCTAATATTTCTGACAATGGAATATAAACTGCAGTATATGTTTTAATATAGTGCCCCCCAGGCCAGGTGTCGGGGCTCACACCTGTAATCCCAGCACTTTGGGAGGCCGAGGCTGGTGGATCACGAGGTCAGGAGTTCAAACCAGCCTGGCCAAGATGGTAAAACCCCGTCTCTACTAAAAATACAAAAAAAAAAAAAAAAAAAAAAAAAATTAGCCAGGCGTGGCAGCGGGTGTCTGTAATCCCAGCTACCTGGGAGGCTGAGGCAGGCAACTGCTTGAACCCGAAGGTGGGTGGTTGCAGTGAGCTGAGATCGCACCACTGCACTCCAGCCTGGGCAACAGAGTAAGACTCTGCATCAAAAAAAAAAAAAAAAAAAAAATGACATGATGTTTGAAAATGTTCATAGTAAAGAGTTTAAAAATATAAATCAATAAGCAAATAATAACATACAGGAATCACAGTCACAACACATGCAGGTCAGAGTTAGTGTGTGTGTGTGTGTGTGTGTGTGCACGCACACGCAGCACTCAGGCCAGCACCGTGGTTCCTTTTAGTCCTCACCACCACCTTATTAGACAGGCACACTATTATTGTCCCCATGTTACACCATGGCACAGAAGAGGAAACAGAGGCAGAACAAAGTCTGAAGTTGGAAGGCATCTCCAACAAGCTTATGCAGCCAGGAACTGGCAGAGGCAGGAATTCAGATGCAGGCACTTTGGCTTCAGAGCGGGTCCTCTCAGCCACTACACTATCCTGTTCCCTCCAAAACTACAGTCCACAAACAGGCGACTCACAAAAAAGGAAGTGCAAGTGTGTGTCAAACATTTGGGCAAATATTCAATCACATGATAAGTAAAGACATAAAAATGTAATATGATTTATGGTTTCATTCATAAAATTAGCAATTAAAAATAAGACCACTTGGGCTGTTTGGGAACTCCATGGCTACCTTCACAATCTAATCTTGGATTCTAGGGATCCACCATGACCCCCTCCAAATGTTCTCAAATCTGATTAGGTCATTGCTACCTCCCTTCTTTAAGCCTTTCTGTGGTTACTCATTTCTCTTAGAATAAAGGCCCAAGTCCCTAACAAAGTCTGTAGTTGGCCCAACCTGCTGGCTAGCCCACCCTCAACAGTCTTCACAAAAAGCACCTTCCGTCCTGTTTACCCAACAGCCACATACCATCCTTGCAGCTTTGAAAAAGCCAAATCACACACTGTTTTCTCCTCCAGTATAAAGTTTTAGTATCCATAACCCTAGATGGCTGTCTGTATAACCTTATCATTAGTTGTAGTTATGTGTCTGATTAATCACGTGTCTTGGGTAAACAGCAGTAGTCTTGTATCCCTGTGATCTAGCATGTGCCTTGGCTATAGAAGGTACTCAACAAATATTTGTCAAATGAATATACAGTAATGATCGAGAGAAAGAAAGAGGAGGTATAAAACAAAAAAAATGAGGAAAGGAAGAGAACGAGATATTCTCCTATAATGGTGATAAGAATAAACTGACAGTTTCAACTTTTGAACAAAACGAATGGACAGGCCAGGCTTGGTGGTTCACGCCTGTAATCCTAGCACTTTGGGAGGTTACCTGAGGTCAGGAGTTCGAGACCAGCCCAGCCATCATGGTGAAACTCCGTCTCTACTAAGAATACAAAAATCAGCCAGGCATGGTGGTGCACACCTGTAATTGCAGCTACTCAGGAGGCTGAGGCAGGAGAATCACTTGAGCCTGGGAGGTGGAGGTTGCAGTGAGCCGAGATCGTGCCACTGCACTCCAGTCTGGGCAACAGAGTGAGACCCTGTCTCAAAAAAAAAAAAAAGAAAAAAAAATTTGGACAATATGTGTCATAAGCCTTAAATATGTTCATTACTTTAATAATCACTATTATTAATAATGTAATCAGAAAACTAAGTAATTAATAATATAAATGTAATTAATAATACCACTCATAAAAATCAGCCTTGAGGAAGATAGTTTGAAATTTAGTATAAACATTATGTTCATTACAGTATTGTTTGTAACAGCAAAAAACCGAAAACAGTTTTAATGTCAAAACTGGAGACATGGTCAAGAAGTCTCCTATAGTCAAGAATTATACAACACATTAAAAAGTGATATTTACTAAGAGTTAATGCCATGGGAGATGTTAATTTCAAAAGTGGAAAGAATATAAAATTATAAATAGTGAACTCTTGCATCTTTGAAAAACAGTATGTATAAGAGGCAGATAGTGCTGGTGGCCTACTCTAAAACGATGCCTCCCTTTCTGAGAGTTGCCCTGATTCTGTCCACTTTCCTAAGAAGGCCAAGTTCCCTCCCCAGGCCTAGAGGAAGGATGTTGATTAATCTGATTTAATCCAGTATTGAGTATCACTCCTTTTGTCAGTGATACATGTGATACATTTGTGGCCAGCAAACCACAAAAACAATCTGTCTGAGGCTGTCTGAGAGAAGGGCTCCTCGCTGGGAATAAGTGATGTCCAGAGGATGGCAAGGCAGAGGGCTGGAACACTGCTGGGTTGCTGAATCAACCGTCATGTGTGTGAACTACTCTATCTGTGGGCAAACCAACACAGCACTGCGTGAAAGACCAAAATACTCAGAATGATGTCTGAGAAGCAAGTTACCCTGTGATTTTATTGACTTTTTAACAGCTTTCTGTAATTTTCAAGTTCTTTTTAATAATAAAGCATGTATCACCCTCAAAATAAGAAGAAAAAGGTTAAGAAGAACAAAAGAAATTACTACTTACTGCATGAACCTTGCCCTTATGAAGCTCACAGTCTAGCAATGGGAACAGCCATGTAAGTAACTGATTAGAATATGCGATAAAACCATTTATTTAACACATATGTTAAATATATATATTAAATACATTTTCTACTTACGGAAATTCTTACATATTCTACATTATAAAACAAAAATAAAAGATAAACGACTGAAAAAGAGATAATAGTCAAGAATTATACAACACATTAAAAAATGATATTTACTAAGAGTTAATGCCATGGGAGATGTTAATTTCAAAAGTGGAAAGAATATAAAATTATAAATAGTGAACTCTTGCATCTTTGAATGCCACTTCACAGCTACAGAATGGCTAAAATGAAAAAGACTCACAATACCTAATGTTGGTGAGGATATGGAACGAACTAGCATTTTTGTATACTGTGGGAACATAAAATGGTACAACCATTTGGGAAAACTATAAGGCAGTTTCTTCTAAGGCTAAACCCAGCATTTATACTCCTGGGTACTTACCCAAGAAAAATGGCCACAAAAAGACTTGTACAAGAATGTTCACTGAACCAGGGGCTAGAGGATGGGGGAACAGAGGATACATTTGTGGCTGGCAAATGTATATCCATTGTTCTTCAGTGGATACAGAGTTTCAGATCTGCAAGATGAAAAAGTTCTGGAGATCTGTTGCACAACAATGTGACTATACCTAACACTACTGAACTATATGCTAAAAAAATTGTTTAAGATGGTAAATTTCATGTAATGTATTTTAACACAATAAAAAACAGGAAACAAATTGTTCACAGAGCTTTATTCTTAATAGCCCCAAAGTGGAACAACCCAAATGTCAACCAACTAATGAATAAACTAATGAATAAACAACTTGATGCATATTCACACAATGGATACTGACACATGCAACATGGTTGATCCTCAACGAGAGAAGCCACACACAAAAGCACATACTGACATGAATCTTCAGAACACACAAAACTAGTCTATAGTGATAAATATCAGACATCAATAGTCAGCCTTTGGGGGTAGTGGTGACTAGAAAGGAGCACAGGGGAACTTTCTGAGGTAATAAAAATGTTTTATTTATTGATTTGGATAAATGGCATATATTTTTGTCAAAATGCATTGAGAGGTACACATAAACTCTGCGCACATAGGTACACATAGTTATATCCCCATGAAAAATGTAGTAGGGAAATAGTGAGGAAGGGGAACTGGAAGAGGCTGAATTTGTCATCTTGGCTACATGCTGAAAAGCTGCTGCCAAGCACGAGCGCCTCTTCAAATCAGACAGCCACACATAAATATATTTTCATGCAGCAATTTATGGAAACGCTAAGAACACTAAAATTATGATTATCTATATATGTGAATCTTAGTTTTGTCAAGCAAGTTTTTTGCTATTCCAATAAATTATTTAAAAAGGAAAAAATATAAGTACAGTAATATAAACATCCTTAAAATAAAACATAGACCTTTAATTAAAATTGATTTTATTTAAAATAATACACTATCTTCATCAAATATCTTGTTAAAATCTGAAATAAAACTGAAGCTAGCTTTTTAAAAGTCATATTAAAAATGAAAACCGTAAAAAAAACTAGAATACAGAATGAGGAAAAAATCTTTTTATGCTCACAAGCAAAAGAAGAAATCAAAAAGGATAAAACTTATCTACAAAAGAATGAAAAACAGATTTATATTTTTAATGATAAAGCCAAAATTAGATGGTAAACAATAACTAAAAAATATTCACTGCAAATAAAGTTGTGTGCTTTTCACAATGAGGACAAACTCAGTTTTTAGAATATTTGTATATTTAAATATTTAAAAAATCACTGGCCGGGCACCGGTGGTTTACGCCTGTAATCCCAGCACTTTGGGAGGCTGAGGCGGGAGGATCACCCGAGGTCAGGAGTTTGAGATCAGCCTGGCTAATGTGGTGGAACCACATTTATAGTAAAAATACAAAAAATTAGATGGGCATGGTGGTGCGTGCTTGTAATCCCCGCTACTCGGGAGGCTTAGGCAGGAGAATCACTTGAACCCAGGAGGCAGAGGTTGCAGCGAGCCGAGATTGCGCCATTGCACTCCAGCCTGGGCAACGAGCAAAGCTCCATCTCAATAAATAAATAAATAAATAAATAAATCACTTAAATACAATAAGTGAATAGACAAAATATTAACCAAGAATTTAAAAAGTAGAAATAAAAGTGGCTAAGTATGGGTAAAAAGGGTTATGATTAATTATAATTAATTATAATAAAAATGCAAATTAAAGTGAGACGCTATTTCAAATTTAGTTAAGATTTGCCCTTTTCAGTAGAATATTCAGTTCTGGAGAGGAGGGTAGGGCGAGGGAGAGGTACAGTTGCTGAGGGCAGTGGAAACTGGCACTCACTTTTTCGGAAGCAAATCAGGACTAAGTACTACAACGGAGCACTGCAGCTAGGCTGAAACCAGAGCCTGGGGGTTTGGAGCAAGAGCGGGGTTAAATACTAACCCTGTCAATTCAGGTCTTTATATGTGTAAGAAGTACTGTTTTATTGTTGTCAAAAGAAAGAAAGGGGTATTTTTTCCCTTTCTTCATTTATTGAGGGGTGGGTGTGGTGTGGCTGGGGTTTCCAGAGATAAGGCATAACACGTAACCACGAAGACGGATGTGTTCATTAGGGTCCTGAGGATGTGGGTTTAAGCACTCCCTGGGAGAGGGCTGAAAACAGACGCTTGAGTAGCCCATGCCCTGAAGAGCAGAGTGGGCTGAGCCACTGGTTCCCCACCAGGTTCTGCCACATACCCTGCAGCAGAGCATGGCCACGTTAGGGTGAAGGCCACACAATGGCAATGAGACGTAGTATGTTATATTCACTAGCTATGGCTGTAAAAACCCGAGGAAAGGGCAGGGACGAGACATACATCAGGCTGTTAGATAGCTCTACTTCTGGAGGGTGAGATGAACTAGATGCACAGTTGTCTTCTTTCTGCTCTTGAGTGTTTTCGTATTTAAAAAGAAAAAAAGTTTTAAAGTTCACAACCCTTGGTCCCCAAACTCCAGTCCAAAAGTGAGTTCCTATTTATAAAGGACTAAGAACAGTGCCTGTTATCCTGTAAGTGCTCAAATAAATGTTCTTAAAAATAAATGCTCCAATGAAAGGGCCTGAAAATATGGAGAAAGCCTTAATATACAACCTAGCAAAGTTCAGAAGGGTTGAAAGGAGTGAAGTATCACACAGGGTAGAATTTCCAGCTGGAGACTCCTTGGGCCTGACCTCCGCAGGTTCGAACACATATAGGAAGAGGTGTTCTGCCTTCCTGGGATGACCCACGGTACTCAAGTTTCAGACCTTCACAGTGAGAAATGTATCTATCATGCAGATTGGAGTGTTCATCAACATAATGCCAGCATTTTCTTCCTGTGGGAAGATTTTCATTCATGCATTTAATAAACATTTACTGAACACATGCTATTTGCCAGGCACTGTCCTAGGCTTCAGGATAGTTTTGTTTTGCTTCAGTAACAAACAAAGAAAATTCCTTTCCACATTGTTCTCATGAAGCTAATGAGAGACAGTCAATGAGGAGAGACAGGCAAGAAATAAATAAATAAACAATGTCAGTTATGAGTGCTATGAAGACAGATAATGCTAGCTAAGGGTAGGAGATAAGGAATACAAAGCAAAGGGTACTCTGTCCTCAAGGGGCTCTCAGTCTAGTGGGGAAATGACCAATAAACAGACAATTATCAAATAGAAATAAAATCTACAAGGGGGTTATGCTCAGGTGTTTACGGGAACAGAGGAGGGAGGCCTAGCTCATTAAGGAAGGTGTCAAGGAAGGCTTCTGGGAAAAGCATGACTTGAATCTGTAAGGATCAGCCAGATGAAGCAGTGGGGAAGGGCAACCCAAACAGCAGATGCAAAGATACAGAAAGGATGGAGAGCACATCATGGATACTACAGTGAAATTCAATATTTGATAGACAAACAACCCACTGATTTATTCCAGTTGGAAGGCTCTAGAAGGACCCCAAAGAAGTGAGATAAGAGCACACATGTAAGCACATGTGTGCATACACACACCCCTGCAGTAGTCATGTGCTGGTTCTGCCTGTCTAGGACTTCTGTACTTCCCCATCCCATATGGCTATGGAGAAGCAGTTCACTTCCTCATCCCAGGAGTAAGCCTATGATACAGATCTGTCCAATTGTGGTCTCCCTATTTCCTTGTCGGCAATGATTAGTTTACAATGCTAAAAGACAGCCATCAGGTCAAAGGCTTGGGCTTGCTGATAAGGAGCTTTACCAGTATGTATAGAGAAAGCAGCGAGAGAGAATGAGGTCAATAAAGAAAAAGGAGCCGAAAAAGGAAGGGCCAAGAAAGCTCTTGTGACATTATTTTAGCCCCAGGATCCAGCCATGCCTGAAGCTTGTTTTGGACTTTCCAGTTAAATAATCAAAGAGAGGAAAAACCCTTTTTTTTGCTTCAGTTAGTTTACGCTGGGTTTGTGCCACTTGCAACTAGATGAATATACAGCTCTTTTGGAGAAGAGCTTCATTCTGTGTGCACGTGACAAGAGGTGGTACAGAAGGAAAGGGAGGCTGATGGCAGAGGGTCTCATCTAGTAAGTCTGATAAAGATGGTGAACTAGGTGACCTCAAGGTAACCAGAGGGCATCGAAGCAGCAACTAGAGCTCCTTGGGTGGAGGAACTGAGGGGTGTGCATGTAAGTCGCAGTCTATACGGATGGGGTATATAAATTTTGTATGTTCCTAATAGTTCACTATACAACCATAAGTCTTCTTTAAACATCTTTAAGACACAGAATACCTCATCAAAAATACCAGGAATATCATCTGTTTAAAACTAGTTTACTATTCCTATTATGAATGCACGTTAGTCACAGATCTTTCCCAAATATTTGAGACAAACTTAATATTTTGAACTCTTTATCCCTGATGTTAAACAATCATCCAGTGCTCTCCAGAAAACTCAAGCAGCTCTCCCCATTAAGGTCCAAGTCTAACAGATGTTATAGCAAAACAAATTGCTCTATCTTCAGAGATTATTACAGAAGTCCAAAAGCTCAGATTCTGTTGTTCACATATTTGAGAACGCTAATCAGTTGGTCACAGATAATACTACCAATCTTGGTCCGAAACAGAGCTTCAAATCTTTAAATCCATGAATCAGAAAAATGCTCATATTACAGTGTGTTATAGTATAAAAATAGCTGGCTTAAGGAGCCTTTGTGTAATAAGCACTGGTCCTCCTTCTGGCAGAAATAACAATGCCTCAAGATTTCTTCTTTTTTCCACAAGCATTTTCCAAATACCTATTTTGTGCCCATGATCCCAGCACTGTGTGCCCATAAGCCTTTCCTTTTTTCTCTGAGTGAAAAGGCCAAATCTTGGTTCTTATCTGAACAATGCTGAGTAAAATGTAAAATAAAAGATAATGTATCATTGGACCATTTGGGATGTCATCCTTGCGGCCAGGGCTGGCCCACTAAACTCTGCTTGGGCCTCCTTTCCCCCACCACACCAGGTTCACATGGCCAGGATACTAGTCACTGAGAAACAGCAAGACGCAAATCACACAGCCTAATGGGCTGGCTGCAAGTTCTGCTGCTAACTAGTGTCAGGACCTTAGCCAAGATTCACTTCTGCATCTGTAAAATGGGGATAATGCTGAATGCATCATGTTGCTGGAGGGATGATATGACTTAGTGTATGTAAAGTGCTTGACACAGTGTCAGGTACGTAGCAACTGCTACATAAAGAGAAGCTTTTGGCTGGGCATGGTAGCTTATGCTTGTAATCTCAGCACTTTGGGGGGCTGAGGCAGGCAGATCACTTGAGGTCAGGAGTTCAAGATCAGCCTGGTCAACATGGCGAAACCTTGTCTCTACTAAAAATACAAAAATTAGCCGGGCATGGGCCAGGCGCGGTGGCTCATGCCTGTAATCCCAGCATTTTGCAAGGCTGAGGCAGGCGTATCACCTGAGATTAGGAGTTTGTGACCAGCCGGGCCAACATGGTGAAAACCTGTCTCTACTGAAAATACAATTATCAGCCAGGCATGGCTGTGTGCTCCTGTAATGCCAGCTACAAGAGAGGCTGAGGTTGCAGTGAGGCAAGATCCTGCCACTGTACCCCAACCTGGGCAATGGAATAAGACTCCATCTCAAACAAAATAAAAAAAAGAAAGAAAAGAAAAAATTAGCTGGGCACGGTGGTGCACATCTGTGATCTCAACTACTCGGGAGGCTGATGCAGGAAATCACTTGAACCCATGAGGCGGAGGTTGCAGTGAGCTAAGATGCCACCATTGCACTTCAGCCTGGGGCAACAGAAATTCTGTCTCAAAAAAAATTTTTTTTTTAAAGGAGAAGCTATAATTAATAAAGTGAGTTTTTTTTTTTTTTTTTTTTGAGATAGATTTTTGCTGTCATTGCCCAGGCTGGAGTGCAATGGTGGGATCTCGGCTCACTGTAACCTCTACCTTCTAGGTTCAAGCGATTCTCCTGCCTCAGCCTCCTGAGTAGCTGGGATCACAGACATGTACTACCACTCCCGCCTAATTTTTATATTTTTAGTGGAGATGGGGTTTCACCATGTTGGCCAGGCTGGTCTCGAACTCCCGACCTCATGTGATCCACCATGCTCGGCCTTAAAAGATCTTAACCTCTTTGCAGTTCTAGAATTTCAAGAAGTATACAGTAGAGAGATTATGGATTTTGAGATTTCCCCCCCACCACCACTCCTAAGTCTGCTTATCGAATCTAGCAGAATAACAAACATCCAAAATAGCAAAAAGTTCCCCTGCTTCTCAAGCAGCTGTACCAACAGGAAACCTTCAGCAAGGGAGCAAGTCCAAGCGCCTGGGTACTGGGCCCGTACTAATAATAGCTAGACACTTCGAATTCTGACACCACAGCAAGGTAGATATCATTATCCTCATTTTGTAGATAAGCCCAAGTAAGACTGGAGAGGTTAAATAACTCATTCAAGGTCAAACAGCTGCTAAGTGGCCGACCTGCCTCCAAAGTTCACGTCCTTTCCAGTCTGTTTCCCTGCTTCCCATACAGCAAGCACTCAACTGCTGGTAAACAACGAACAAGGTATTTCAAAATCTTTAAAAGGACGTGAACAAAACTCCTCCGGTAGAGAAAGAAGTTGGCATCATCTCTCACAACTGCCAATCGTTTGACACTCCTGCCTTCTCTGCTCGCAATGACCTGCTCAATCCTGCTTCCCTCTCTAGCAACAAGCCACTGTGTAGGCCTCTGCATGCAAGTCTCCTCCGGTAGCAGCCTAGACTCTGCGCCCTCCGCTGACTGCACGCTTGGGCTCCTCCACACAACATTCAAAATCCAATGACAGGTATCCCTTTTTGGAAGGCAAGTTTCCCAAACTCTGACACCAACACGAAACACCTGGGGCCGGCTTGCCCCCTAGTGGGGCCCCCAAATCAAGCTAAACAGAGAAGGAAGGGGAGGTGACGCAACTAGGCCTCCAGCACCAGGCCAGACAGAGGCTGAGCGCGGCCGCCGTGACCCCGCAGTGGGCTCTCCACAGTGGCCGCCTACGCCATGCCTGTGGAAGGCACGCCAGGGCGGCGATGTTATCTCTGGGATAAAGGGCCGTTCCTAACGCAGTTTGGGGGAGAGGGCGCAGCAAAGAGCGTACCGGGCGAGTCCCAGGCGCCTCGCTCTCCAGTCACTCTCCGAGGCAGGGGAGTCGGCAAGAGGGAAACAAGGTCCTTTGGTACCCAGCTGCTGGGCTCCGGCTGGCACGAGCGCCGGAGCATCCGTGCGCAGCCTCTGCCGCCCACACCCGAGCACACACAGGCGAACACACGGGCGCACACACACGCACACAAGCACACCGGTCCTGGGCGCCCGCCTCCCGGAAGGCTGCCGAGCCCGGCCACTGCGCCCCTACCAGACGGGTTCCCACCCGGCCCTGCGGCCACCCTCAGTGCCCCGCCGGGGAGCCCCCGCGCTTCCCCTAACATCAACGCCAGAGACTGGAGAAGCCGCAAGGGCCGGGCGTTCCAGCCCGGGCAGGTGTGGCCGAGAAGGACGGAGCCTCTTACCGGGTCTTGTATTTCCTCGGGACACTGCCGGACACCCTGAGGCTGGCACTGCCGCCGAGACCCTCCCCCGCCCTCCCCCACCGCGTAGCCCTCTCTACCTTCAGTCGGGAATCAATGGTCTGGTCGCAGATTGGTGACATCATTGGCGCGCCGGGCGTGGGAGGAAGTACCACGTGATTCTGCCTTCTTTTGTTTGTGCTCTAGGAAAGCGAAGGTTTTGTTGCTAAGTCTTCAGTTTTTTGACGTTATGTTAATACCGCTATTTTGGGTACGGTAGAAAGTGGGTACTTGGGTTTAGGATGCTGCATTTTTGCCCATGGCCTTGATTAAACTTCTTCTTAGTCATTCATAACGTGGTTGGGCCGGAAGGCCTGAGAAGGTACGTAGGTACAATCCTCTTTTAAAAAACATACCACATCATTAGCCAATAATACGTTATAACCAGTAGTCCTTGAATTGCCCGTTTAAATTAAATTAAACTAGTTCATTTTTGAAGTAATATAATGAACACTTCCTTTAACCTGACACGCTAACCAAGAACTAAAATATTACCAATTAACTTACGTCAACTTGTAAGTGGTCCCTGTTTTCTGCCACTGCCTCTCCAACAGAAGTAACTCCCGTCCTGAATTTGTGTTTACACAACTGTTATATTGCTTTATTTTCGTATTTATATATATTACTAAGCAACGCATTTTTACTTTTCTTAGTTTTGTGTGTGCTTCCAAACTTTCATCTAGAGGCCTGGGCCTGGTACATTTTTCTTTACAAACATGTTAATAATATTCACCTTTGTTCACTGAAGTTACATTTTGTCCATTTTCACTGCTACATTACAATCCATTATGTACCGTAATTTATCCATTCTCCAGCTGCCAAATCTTTGTGCAGTTTCCAGTCTGTTGCTATTTCAACAGTGTTGGAAATCAGCATTGCTTTGTGGTGCCCCTGTGCAAAAATGTCTCTGGTATATTTACCTAGGAATAGAACTGATAAGACTTGGAATTCCAGTACTCCACTTTATATGATAGTGCCAAATTTTTATCCAAAGTGGTTGTAGCAGTTTATACTCCTACCAGCATCCACATCTTCTCTGACACCTCAGATTTCTTGTTTTTTGCTAATGCAAAGGGAGTTAAATGGTCTCAAACTGGCCTTATTGAGGTTAAGCATCTCTTTTAGATATTTATTGTCCATCTGTAGTTTCTCTTCTGTGAAATATCAATATAGGGCATCTGAGGGATTTTAGGTCTGAGCAAGGAAAAATATATGACCAGGAGGTGGCATAGTAGCACACTCAAGCTTTATTTGTGTGAGCTTTGACACGTTCGCATTTAGGGAAAGGCCCTCGCAGCATGAGAAGATCCAGAGATTAGGAGTGGAGGGGAATCATCCAGAATGGGAGGAGAGGAGGAAACTTCCAGAACGGAGCGGGCTTAACAGGTCTAGGTGATGTTCAGCAGCCAAGTCTCTGTTTCAGAAAGCTCTCAAGGGCAGCAGCAAATTGCAGTCTTCATAAACCACAGGATTTATCTTATCTATGACTAACAGATGTTGGGCACAGTTTCATGAGGTATACAGAGCTGGCAAGCAGCTCTAAATGCCTCAAAATCTGCTTATTTGGGTTATATTTAAAACGCCTGGATATAAACATTTGAGTTAGGTGCTGCCAGGCTTTTGAGGTAATAGATACCAGCTTGCTGTGAAGAAATAAACAACCCAGGGACCCAGAAACAGGCCATCTTTGGCTCTTTATATAACTGTCGGTTTGAGTCTTTTATTATTGTTTTAGTGGATTGTTTATTCACATACTTGGGACACTAATTCTTTGTCACTTGTATGTGTTGCAAATTTATCCTTCCATTTGTGTCTTTTCACTTTCTATTTTGATAAATAGATGTTATTAACTTTGAATTTATTAATATTTAACCTGTTTTTTCATTCACCCTACCCTAATATATATTCACTTACTCTTACTCCTAAAAATCTTTTTTTTTTTTTTTTTTTTTTTGAGAGGACGTCTTGCTGTGACCCAGGCTGGAGTGCAGTGGTGCAATCTTGGCTCACTGTAACCTCTGCCTCCCAGGTTCAGGCAACTCCTGCCTCAGCCTCCTGAGTGGCTAGGACTACAGGAGCCGGCCACTACACCCAGGTAACTTTTTTATTTTTAGTGGAGATGGGGTTTCAGTGTATTGGCCAGGTTGGTCTCAAACCCCTGACCTTTTGATCCACCTGCCTCAGCTTCTCAAAGTGCTGGGATTACAGGTGTTAGCCACCATGTCTGGCCGCTCCTAAAAAGCTTTAAATCCTTATTCTCTCTGGAATTTACTTTTGTATATGGTGTGACATAGGGATTCCACTTTACTTTTTACATACAAATGACCTTTATTTTCCCCTAGCCTTGTTTATTGACTGGCCCCAGCTTTCTCAACTTTGTTACATAACATTCCAGTTACATATGGGTCTATTTCAGATCTATCTATTCTAGTCCACTGGAAAATTTGTCTATCTTGATGTCAACACCACATTATTTAATTACCATAGCTTTATAAAAAGTCTTGACATTTAGTAGTGCAAAATCTGCCTTTTATTCTTCATCCATCTTCTTTTGCTTGGTCTTTTGTTTTCCCATATTTTAAGGCAAACATCTCAATTTGCACACACAAACAAGTTGCATATACACACACACACACACACACCCCATCAACAACAAAAACCTGTTGGCATTAAATTGAATAATAAATAATATATAATATATAAATGTAGAGATAACTGACATTTTATGATTCTGAGCCTTCCATTCTATAAGCAAGGGATAACTCTCTTTTTATTCAGTCTTCATTAATGCTTTAATTTGGGTTTATTATTCTCTTTGTCCAGATCTTGCACATCTTTTGCAGGGTTTATTCCTAGATACTTTGTAGTTTTTGTTGCTATTGTAAGTGATGTCATTTAAAATATGCTTTCTAATTGTTTGATGATGGTATAGAAATAAATTTGATTTTTGTACATTGATATTATATCTAGCCACAATGCTAAACTCTTATTTATAATAATTTATTTATTGATTCTTTTTGATTTTGTATGTAAACAATCATTATCTGAAAATAATGCAAGTTTTCCCCCTTCAGACACCCAACCCTTACTGTTTTTTATCTAAAAGTGTTACACTGGCTTAGAGGAGAAGGCAGTGCATTGTTCCAGTACAGTGTTATTGGAAATGGTGATAATGGGCATTCTTGATGATCCTGATATTCAAAAAGGGAACTTAATATTATTTTTGTATATTTTATGGTAAAATATTTAGAATGATATTTTTGTAGGCTTTTTGTAAACCTCCTTTATCAAATTAAGGAAGGTACCTTTTATTCCTAGTTGAGTAAAATTTAAAAATCTTGAATGGATTCGAATTTAATCAATTTATTTCTACATCTATTGAAATCATCACACAGTTTCTCTCTGTTAATATGATAGATCACGTTTATAAAACAAAAAAGGAAAAAGATGACATTTATAGATTTTATATTAAACTACTTATCCTTGCATTCCTAGGATAAACAACTTGACCATAAATTCTCAATTTTATATGCTCTTGTACTCAGCTTATATTCTGTTTAGGAATTTTGTGTTTGTATTTATGAAAAACATGGATTTGTGATTTTCCTTTCTCATTCTGTCTTGATCTGTTTGGGTTTCAAGGCTCATAAAGTAATATATGGAGTATTCCCTCTTTTTGTATCCTCTGGAAGAATTTTAATAAGATTGGAGTGATTTTTTCCTTTCAAGCATCAATAGAATTCACCAATAAGACTGTCTGGAGCTGGGTGCAGCGGCTCACACCTATCATCTCAACTACTTCAGAGGCTCAAGCGGGAGGGTCACTTGAGGCAAGGAATTCAAGACCAGCCTGGGTAACATAACAAGATTCCATCATCAAAAAACAAAAACAAAACAAAACAGAACAGCAAAACTGGGCTGGATGTTTTCCTTGTGTGAAGATTGTAAAATATGGCTTCGATTTACTTAATAGTGATGAAACTGTTCAAGTATTTTCTTTTGCCTTGAATCAGTTTAATAAAATAATAGGATTTTTTTCCATGTCATCTAAGGTTTTAAGCTTATTGGTATAGTTATTGATTGTATTATCTTCTTAATCTCTGCTGTATTTATAGTTCTTTTTTCATTTATAATATTACCTGTGGTAGACTGTGTTATTGCTCTCCAAATATTTGCTCCTTTTCTTATAAGTGGTCTATACATTTCTACCTATTGCTATGTGACTTGAGGTGCCTCTTGTGACAGGAGAATGCGTACCTACTCAGCTGTCAATGGGCTTGATCACAGTTGGCATCATCTGTAAACAGAAACTTTAAAAGATATTGTCCATGTTTCTACCAGCTTTTTTGGTCTTTCCTCTCTGCCATGAGAATGGCATGTCCTTGACTGGGTACCCCAGAATGAAGAATACATGTAGAGGAGAGCCCAGCAGAGTCAACATATATAGCAAATAAGAAATAAACACAGAGATTTGGGATTTTGTAGTTACCAAAAGCATATTACAGTGAAAACAGACTAATAAGTTATTTGCCTATGACTTCTTATCATTTTTTTCTTAGATAAATCATTGCAGAGGTTTATTTATTTTGTTGGTTTTTTTCAAAGACCAATTTTTGTCTTTATTGATTCTCCCTGTTTTCTATTTCATTTCTATCTCTCTTTCTGCTCTTATCATTATCCCCTTCCTCCCATTTTCTTTGAGTTTATTCTGTTGTTTATTTCTTAAGTTGTGTGTTTAGTTCATTATTTTTCTGCCATTTTTTCTCTTCTTTAAAAACATTTAAGGCAATAAATTTCCTTCAAAGCACTGCTTTCTGTATCCTAAATTCATTATTATTCAGTTCTAAAATATTTAAATTTTTATTGTAGTTTCTTCTTTGACTCATTATTTAAAAAGTATGTTCTGCCAGGCATAGTGGCTCACATCTGTAATCCCAACACTTTTGGAGGCTGAGGCTGGAGGATCATTTAAGTCCAGGAGTTTGAGACCAGTCTGGGCAAAATAGTGAGATCCCATCTCTACTAAAAAAAATAAAGATAAAAATTAGCCAGGCATGGTGGTGTGTACCTGTAGTCCTAGCTACTGGGGAGGCTGAGGTGGGAGGATCACTTGAGCCCAGGAGTTTGATGCTGCAGCCTGGGTAACAGAATAAGACCCTGTCTCTTCTGACATATTTGCATTGTTACCATAATTTTTATTATATTTTTAGGCCAGGCACAGTGGCTAACACCTGTAATCCCAGCACTTTGGGAGGCTGAGGCCAGCAGATCACCTGAGATCAGGAGTTCAAGACCAGCCTGGCCAACATGGTGAAATCCCATCCCTACTAAAATTACAAAAATTAGCTGGGCATGATAGTGCCCACTTGTAATCCCAGCTACTCAGGAGGCTGAGGCAGGAGAATTGTTTGAACCCAGAAGGCAGAGTTTGCAGTGAGCCGAGATCACATCATTGCACTCCAGCCTGGGCAATAAGCATGAAACTCAGTCTCAAAATAATAATAATAATTTTTATTATACTTTTATTTAAAATGTATTGATATTCGCTATTGCCTAATTTATAATCTACTCCGAGAAGAACAAGCCTTTTAGGATTTACATGCTCATATGCGTAGTTGTCATTCGTACATATTCTTTGGTGAGACATCTGTTGCAGTCTTCAGCCCTTTTTACATTTCTTTATTTTCAATTGACATGTAATAATTGCACCTATGAATGAAGTACATGTGATATTTCAATGCATGTTTACAATGTGTAATGAACAAATAAGGGTCTAGTTTTTAGCCGGCTTGTTTACTTTTTGATTACTTCATTTGAAGAGTTCTTTGTGTATTTTGGATAACAGTCCATTAGATATGTCTTTTGTAAATATTTACTCCTAGGTGGTTTCTGTTTTTATTCTCTTGACAGTGTCTTTCATGGAGTAGAAATTTTTAATTTTAACAAAAGTTCAGCTTATTAATTCTTCCTTTTAAGGATTGTCCCTTTGATGTTGTATCTGAAAAGCCATTGCCAAAACCTAGGTCATCTAGATGTTTTCCTATATTATCTTCTAGGAGTATTATACTTTTAAAAGTTGTTACAGCTTTGCATGTTGTATTTAGGCTTATGGTCCATTTTGAGTTAATTTTTGGAAAGTCTGTGTCTAGATTCTTTTCCTTTCTTTTTTCTTCCTGTGCGTGTCTACTTATTCCAGTATCATGTGTTGAAAAGGCTGCCTTTTCTCCATTGTATTGCCTTTGCTTCTCTGTCAAAGATCAATTGACTATATTTTTATGAGTCTATTTCTGGGTTCTCTCTTCTGTTCCATTGATGTATTTGCCTTTTTTTCCCCTGATATCACACATCTTTTTCTTTCCTTTTTTATTTTTTTGAGATGGAATTTCGCTCTTGTTGCCCAGGCTGGAGTGGAGTGCAATGGCACGATCTGGGCTCACCGCAACCTCCGCCTCCCAGGTTCAAGCAATTCTCCTGCCTCAGCCTCCCAAGTAGCTGGGATTACAGGCCTGCGCCACCATGCCTGGCTAATTTTGTATTTTTAGTAGAAATGGGGTTTCTCCATGTTGGTCAGGCTGGTCTTGAACTCCCAACCTCGGTGATCTACCTCCCAAAGTGCTGGGATTACAGGCGTGAGCCACCGCTCCTGGCCCGATACCACACCTCTTAATTACTGAAGTAAATTCTGGTAATATCAGACCCTTGACTTTTTTCTTCTCCTTCAATATTGTATTAGCTACTCTGGTTCTTTTGCCTCTCTGTATAAACTTTAGAATCAGTTTGCCAATATCCACAAAATAACATGTTGAGATTTTAATTGATGTTTCATTGACTCTGTAGATAAAGATTGCTTTTATTTTTGAATGTTGAGCTTTTACTCAGCTAGTTTTTTTTTTTTTTTTTTTTTTGAGACAGGATCTCACTTTGTCACCCAGGCTGGAGTGCAGTGGCATGATCTCGGGAGCCCTCCCTCTCCTGGGCTCAAGCGATTCTTCCCACCTCAGCCCTCCAAGTAGCGGGGACTACAGGCATGTGCCACCATGCCTGGCTAATTTTTTGTGTGTTTTTGGTAGAGACGGGGTTTCACCATGTTGCCCAGGCTTCTCTCAAATGCCTGAGCTCAAGGGATCCTCCCACATTGGCCTCCCAAAGTGCCGCTTCATAGGCGTGAGCTACCACACCTGGTCTCAGACAGCTAATTTAATTATCTTATTGGTCATAGTAATTTTTTTTTTTTCTCGCTCTGTCGCCCAGACTGGAGTGCAGTGGCATGATCTCGGCTCACTGCAACCTCCACCTCCTGGGTTCAAGCAATTCTCCTGCCTCAGCCTCCTAAGTAGCTGGGATTACAGGCACGCACCACCATGTCCAGCTAATTTTTTGTATTTTTTTAAATTAAAGATGGGCTTTCACCGTGCTGGCCATGCTGGTCTCGAACTCCCGACCTGGTGATCCACCAACCTTGGTCTCCCAAAGTGCTGGGATTAGAGGCATGAGCCACTGAGCCCAGCCAGTCACGGCAATTTTTTAATGGATTCTTTTGGTGTTTCTGTGTAGACAATATTATCCAGAAGCAGTAATTATTTTGTCTCTTCCAATTTCACTTTCCCTCTTTCTCCCTCTCTCGGTCTTATGACATTGTCTGGGATCAACAGTAAAACCTCGTGGTGATTTCCTTGTTTTGTTCACTCCATTTATTTAGCAGAATTTATTGAACTCCCACTATGTATTAGGCATAATTTTACCTGCTAAGGATACAGCTGTGAAAAAAAGAGTCAAAGTACCTGCCCTGACGAAAACTGTACTTTGGTTTGGAACAGGAAAAGACAGAAAAAAAATAAATGAACATATCATTTCAGGTAGTATCATGAAGAAAAATCAAGCAGAAGAAGGAGAAAGACGGTTTTATTCATCTATTTTGTGTTGCTATAAGGGAACTTTAACCTGAGGTTGGGTAATTTATCAAGAAAAGAGGTTTATTTGGCTCACGGTTCTGCAGGCTATACAAGAAGCATGCCATAAGCATCAACTTCTGGTGAAGGCTTCAGGAGGCTTCCACTCACAGCGAAGGCCAAGGGGGAGCAGGCCCGTCACATGCTGAGACGGGGAGCAAGAGTGAGAGGAGGAGGTGCCGTGCTCCTTTAAACTCCCAGCCTTCATGAGAACTAAGAGTGAGAACCCAGTCATCACTGAGGGGTTGGACCCTCACCATTCATGAGGGATCTGCCCCCATGACCCGAACACCTCCCACCAGACCCTGACTTCAATTATGGGAATCCAATTTTGACATGAGATTTGAAGGGGATAAATATCCAAACTATATCAACATTGTATCCATTTTTCTTCTTTAAAAAATAGCTTTATGGACCAGGCACGGTGGCTCACACCTGTAATTCCAGCACTTTGGAGGGCCGAGGTAGGTAGATCACTTGAGGTCAGGAGTTTGAGACCAGCCTGTCCAACATGGTGAAACCCCACCTCTACTAAAAATACAAAAATTAGTCAGGCGTGGTAGCGGGCACCTGTAATCCCAGCTACTCAGGAGGCTAAGGCAGGAGAATCACTTAAACCCAGGAGGCAGAATTCACAGTGAGCCGAGATGGCACCACTGCCCTCCAGCGTGGGCAACAGAGTGAGACTCTGTCTCGAAAAAAAAAAAGAAAAAAAAAGTGTTAGGGAGATACGATTTATACTCCATAAAATTTATCAGTTTAAAGTACACAATTCAATATTTACATAGTTCTGCAACACTAGAATCTAAACTCAGAATCTAGACTCAGAATATTTTCATCAACTCCCAAAGAAACTCCATACCGTTAGAGATCATTCCTTGTTCCCATCAAACCAACCTTTCCCCAGTCCTCAGCAACCGCTAATATAGTTTGTGTCACTATAGATTTGCCTATTCTGAATGTTTCATATAAATAAAATTACACAAGATGAGGTTTTTGTTTGTTTGTTTTTGGGTTTTGTTTTGTTTTCTTTTTGAGATGGAGTCTTGCTCTGTTGCCCAGGCTGGAGTGCAGTGGCACAATCTTGGCTCACTGCAACCTCCACCTTCCGGGTTCAAGCAATCCTCCCACCTCAGTCTCCTGAGTAGCTGGCATCACAGGCGTGATTTTTAGTAGAGACGGGGTTTTGCCATGTTGGCCAGGAGGTCTTGAACTCCTACCTCAGGTGATCTGCCCACCTCAGCCTCCCAAAGTGCTGAGATTATAAATGTGAGCCACCACACCTGGCTAAAGTGAGATCTTAACCTCTTTGCAGTTATAGGATTTTATGAACTGTACAGTAGAGAGATTATGGATTTTGAGATTCCCCCAACCCTCTACCATGCCCTGTCTGTTCGTTTTTGACACAGGGTCTTGCTCTGTTACCCAGGTTGGAGGGCAGTGGTACAATCTTGGCTCGCTGCAATCTCAGTTTCCCCTGACTCAAGCGATCCTCCTACTTCAGCCTTCCAAGTAGCTGGAACTACAGGTGCAGGCCACCATGCCAGGCTAATCTTTGTATTTTTTATAGAGACAGGGTTTCACCATGTTGCCCAGGTGGGTCTCGAACTCCCAGACTCAAGCCATCCACCTGCCTTGGACTCCCAGAGTTCTGGGATTATAGGCGTGAGCCACAGCACCTGGCCCTATATCAGTATTTCATTCCTTTGTAATACTTAACAGTATTCCATTGTATAGATATGCCAGATTTTGTTTAGTCTTTCATCTGATCATGGAACTTTGGGTTATTCCTACTTTTTGGCCATTATGAATAATGCTGCTATGAATATTCGTGTATGAGTTAATTGAATAGATATGTTTTTATTTCTCTTGGAGTAGATAGCTAGGAGCAGAATTTTACAGTCAAATGATACTTCTATGTTTAACATTTTGATGGGGGGGTGCAGTGGTTCATGCCTGTAATCTCAGCACTTTGGGAGGCTGAAGTGGGCTGACCACTTGAGGTCAGGAGCTCAAGACTAGCCTGGCCAACATGGTAAAACCCCATCTCTACTAAAAATACAAAAAATTAGCCAAGGGTGGTGGTAGGTGCCTGTAATGCCAGCTACTTGGGAGGCTGAGGTTCAAGAACCACTTGAACCCAGGAGGCAGAGGTTGCAGTGAGTTGAGATCATGCCACTGCACTCCAGCTTGGGTGACAGAGTGAGATTCCATCTCAAAAACAAACAAACAAACAAACAAAAGACATTTTGAGGAACTGCCAAAGTGTTTTTCAAAATGTTGGCACCATTTTACATGCCTACTAGCAATGTACAAGGGTACCAATTCTTCCAGCTGTTCACCAACACTTACTATTGTCTGTCTTTTTAATTATAGCCATCCTAGATAGTGAAGTGGTATCTCATTGTGGTTTTGATTTGCATTTCTCTAATTGATACTACTGATGTTGGATATTTGTACATCTTCTTTGGAGAAATGTTTATTTGAAATTTTTACCTATTGTTTTAATTGAGCTATTTGTCTTCTTACTGAATTATAAGAGTTATTTAATAGTTTTTTTTTTATAAGACAAAAAAAGAAAGAAAAAGTGGTAGAGAGGACAGAATTCTTGCTCTATTGCCCAGGCTGGAATGCAATCTTAAAAAGGTATTAAAAACCTCTTTTATGCCGTCAATTATACTTAACAACAGAGACAGAAAGGAACACAGGAAGAAAATAACAAACAGTCAACTAATATTTCATTTAGGTCTGTGAGATACTATGTAAATACTAAAGAGTAATTCACTTTCTGTTATGTAGTCACTTTCAGAATGGGTGTATTATAAATTAACAATGCGACGTCAAAATCTCCCGTCATTATTGTGCGGGAGTCCAAACCTCTTTGTAAGTCAATAAAAACTTGTCTTGTGTATCTGGGTGCTCCTATATTAGGTACGTATGTATTTATAATCATTAACTTCTGTTGTTACACTGATCCTTCTACCATTATGTAATGTCCTTCTTTGTTTCTTTTAGTCTTTATTATTATTAATGTCTATTTTATTGGAGACAAGAGTTACAACTCCTGCTTTTTTTTGTCTCTCCATTTAATTAATAAATCTTCCTCCATCCATTTATTTTAAGTCTTTGTGTATCATTGTGAGTTGGATCTGGATACTACATACCAATGGATTTTAACTTTTTATTCAATTTGCCTGTCTGTGACTTTGATTAGGGCATTGTATCCATTTAAGTTTAGAATTAATATTAATATTTGTGAGTTCAATATTGTAATTTAATGCTAACTGGCTTTTTTGCCCATTAGTTGATGTAAATTCTTCATTATGAAGATATTCTTTATGTTTTGGTGAATTTTTGAGATAACTGATACTGGTTGTTCCTTTCTGTTTGTAGGGCTTCTTTCAGAAGATCTTGTAAAACAGGCCCGGTGGTGATGAAATCTCTGAGTGCTTGCTTGTTCGTGAAAAATTTTATTTTTCCTTCGTTTATAAAACTTAGTTTGGCAGGATAAGTGATTCTGGGTTGAAAATTCTTTTCTTCGAGGATATTGAATATTGACCCCCACTCTCTTCTAGATTGTAGGGTTTCTGCTGAGAGGTCTGCTGTGAGTCTGATAGGCTTCCCTTTATAGGTAATCTGACCTTTCTCTCTAGCTGACCTTAGAATTTTCTCCTTTATTTCAACCCTAGTGAATCTAGCAATTATATGTCTTGGAGTTGGTCTACTTGAGGAATATCTTGGTGGTGTTCTCTGGATTACCTGGAGTTGAGTATTGTCCTGCCTTACTAGGTTAGGAAAGTTTTCCTGAATAATATCCTGAAAAATATTTTCCAACTTAGATTCATTCTCTTCATGACATTCAGGTACACTGATCAATCGTAAATTAGGTCTTTTCACATAGTCCCATATTTCCTGGAGACTTTGCTCATTCCTTTTTACTCTTTGTTCTCGAATCTTGTCTTCTCGTTTCATTAAGTAGGTCTTCGATCTCTGATATTCTTTCTTCTGCCTGATCAATTCGACTGTTAAAACCTGTGCATGCTTCGCGACGTTCTCTTATTGTGTTCTTCAATTCCAGTAATTCCCTTATATTTGTTTCTAAATTGTCTATTCTCATTAGGATTTCGTCAAACCTTTTTTCAAGGTTCTTAGTTTCTTTGCATTGGGCTAGAACATGTTCTTTTAACTCAAAAAAGTTCCTTATCATCCACCTTCTGAAGCCCATTTCTGTTACTGGAATGCACTCGTTCTCCATCAGGCCTTGTTCCCTTGATGGTGAAGAACTGTGATCCCCTGTAGAAGGAGAAGCATTCTGCTTCTGGGTATTCTCGGCTTTTTTACGCTGGTTCCTTCCCATCATTGTAATTTTATCCACCTGTCGTCTCTGTAATTACCTACTTTCAATTTAGGTCTCTGAGTGGACGTCCAACTTGTTGATTCCCAACGCCGAAATGTGAGCAACCCGCTGCGTGGGCTAAAACCGCAGCATTAAGATTCCAGGTGCTTTTCTGCTCGGGGATCTCCGGTCTGGCTTCCCTCTTGAATCCTTATTTCTATCATGTAAATGGATGACTCGCCTTCCCGGAGATCCAAATGTTGATCAAGCTAGTCCCGTTTACTCTGCACCGAGAACCGCCGCGCCAAAGCACCGGCAAAACTGCCACGCCAGCCACAACAGTCACGCTGGCGACCCGTGGGGCTCCTCCGCTGGGAATCCTAGTCTGTAAGTAACAAAAATTCTTCCGAAAATGCGGCGCTCTCTCGTTCTGTGTGCTTTCTCTGGGAGCTACAATCCTGAGCTGCTAGTAGTTGGCCATCTTGGATCTCTCTCCCTATTTAATAGTTTGAATTTAAATCAGGTATATTATTTGCAAATATTTCCTCCCAGCTTTTGGGTTGTCTTTTCACTTCCCTCATGATGTTCTTTGAAGCTCAAAAATTTAGTATTTTGATAAAGTCTATTATCAATTTTTTTTTTTCTGGCTTGGTGTGGTGGTTCATGCTTATAATCCCAGCACTTTCGGAAGCTGAAATGGTAGGATTGCTTGAGTCCAGGAGTTCGAGACCAGCCTTGGCAACATAGTAAGACCCAGTCTGTACAAAAAATTTTAAAAATTAGCTAGCTGTGGTGGCACATGTCTGTAGTCCCAGCTACTTGGTAGGCTGAAGTGGGAGGATCCCTTGAGCCCAGGAGGTTGAGGCTGCAGTGAGCTGTGATCATGCCACTGCGTGCCAGCCTGGGTGACAGAGTGAGACCCTGTCTCAAAAAATTTTCTTTTGTCCCTTTTGGTGTCATATGTAAAAAAAAAAAAAAAATTATTGCCTTTTGGTCCTATGATTTCTTCCAAGAGTTTCATAAATTTAACTGTTACATTTAGGTCTATGATCCATTTTGAGTTAGTTTAGTGTATGGTATGGTGTTTGGATGTAGGTATTCGGTTATCACAGTACTATTTGTCGAAAAGACTATTTTTCTCCATTAAATTGTGGCAGCACTTTTGTCAAAAATCAGTTAACCATAAATGTGAGGGTTTATTTCTGGACTCTTAATTTTATTCCACTGTCTATCATTATGCCAGGCCCACGTGCTTCTTTTCTTGTTCACTGTTAGTATGTGGACATAGAATAGATCTGTATATTTATCTTATAAACTGCAGTCTTGTGGAATTTATTCATTCTAATAGTTTTTAGTAGATTCCTTAAGATTTTCTATACACAAGACCATTTTACATGTGAAAGAGATAGTTTCACTTCTTCCTTTCCAAGCTGGTTGCGTTTTCTTTTTCTGGCCTAATTGTACTGCCTGGACTTCCAGTACAATGTTGAACAGTGGCAAGAGCAGATATCCTTGTCTTCTTCTCAATCTTAGGAGAAAGGCATTCAGCCATTTCCCATTGAACAGGATGTTATTGCAAGATTTGCATACATGCCCTTTATCCAGTTGAGGAAATTCATTACTATTGCTAGTTTGTTGAGTGTTGTTATAAAAGAGTTTTGACTTTTATAAAATGCTTTTTTTTGGATATCTATTGAGATGATCATGTGGGTTTTGTTCTTTATCAATATGGTGTATTACATTAATTTTTTTTTGAATATTAAACCAACCTTGTAATCCTGGGATAAATCTCACTTGGTCATGATATATCATCCTTTTTTCTAAGTTGCTAGATTTGGTTTGCTAGTATTTTGTTGAGGGTTTTGCATCTATATTCACAAGGGATAGTGTTCTATAGTTTGCTTGTGATGTCATTGCCTGGTTTTGGTACCAGGGTAATTCTGGCCTACTAGAATGAGTTGGGAAGTGTTCTCTCCTTTTCTATTCTGGAAGAGTTTGTGAAGAATTACTGTTATTTTTTTCTTTTCTTTCTTTTTCTTTTTCTTTTTTTTTTTTTGAGACAGAGTCTCATTCTGTCGCCCAGGCTGGAGTGCAGGGGTGAGATCTCAGTTCACTGCAACTTCTGCCTCCTGGGTTCAAGCAATTCTCACATCTCAGCCTCCCTAGTAGCTGTGACTACAGGTATGTACCACCACGCCCAGCCAATTTTTATAGTTTTAGTCGAGATGGGTTTTCACCATGTTGGCCAAGCTGATCTTGAACTCCGGGTCTCAAGTGATCCACCTGCCTCAGCCTCCCAACGTGTTGGGATTACAGGCATGAGCCACCGCTCCCCGCCTGTTCTTTTTTAAACGTTTCGCAGAATTTACCTGTGAGGCCATCTGAACCTGGGGTTTTCTTTTCTTTTTAGTAGAGAAGGGGCCTTGTTATGTTGCTCAGGCTTGGACTTTTCCTTGTGGGAAGTTTTTAAATTACAAATTCAATCTCTACTCATTTTAGGTTCATTTAGATTTTCTATTTCTTACTGAGTTAGTTTCAGTCATTTATAGCTTTCCAGGAATTTTTCCATTTCATCTAAGTGACCTAATTTGTTGACATACAGCTGTTCATAGTATTTTTTTACACTCTTACTAATTTCTATAACGTTGGTAGATATATTTCCATTATGGTTTGAATGTATGTATCCCTCCCAAATTCATATGTTGGAACTTAAACCCCAAGGTGATGATGTTAATAGAGGAGGCCTTTTGGGAAATGATTAAGTCACGAGGGTTCCATCCTCATAAATGGATTAGTGCTCTTTTAAATAGAGGGTAAAGGGGGAAGAAAATTACAATGAGTCTTTCTCTAGGAAAAAAAATAAATAAGAGGGTAAAGGGAATGCCTGAATGCATTTTGCCCTTCCATTCCTTTTTTTTTTTTTTTGAGATGGAGTCTTGCTCTGTTCCCCAGGCGGGAGTGCAATGGTGCGATCTTGGCTCACTGCAAACTCCGCCTCCCAGGTTCAAGCAATTCTCCTGCCTCAGCCTCCCGAGTAGCTGGGATTACAGGAACCCACCATCATGCCCTGGTAATTTTTGTATTTTTGTAGAGATGGGGTTTCACCATGTTGGCCAGGCTGGTCTCGAACTCCTGACCTCAGATGATTCACCCACTTTGGCCTCCCAAAGTGCTGGGATTACAGGTGTAAGCCACCGCTCCCGGCTTTTCTTCTATTTTAATACAGGTGTTTACAGCTATATATTTTTCTTAAGCATTGCTTTCACTGCATCCCACAAGTTTCAGTATGTTGTGTTTTTATTTTGATTTGTCTCAAAATATTTTCTAATTTCCATTGTGATTTTTCCTTTAATTCATTGGTTATTTATGAGTATATTATTTAAATTCCACATATTTGTGAATTTCTGAATTTTTTTTTGTTATTGATTTCTAATTTAATTCCACTGTGGTTAGAAGATGTATTTTGTATATCTCAGTTCTTTTAAATTTATTGTGTCTTGTGTTATGGCCCAGCATATGGTCTATCATGGTGAATATTCCATTTACATTTAAATAGAACGCATAGTCTACTATTGTTGAGGTGAATGTTCTGTAGATGTTAGGTCTAGTAGGTTTATGGTATTGTTCAAATTTTTTTATACCTTGTTGATTTCTTGCCTTGTTTCAGATAATTTTTGGCATGCTACCTTGAAAATCCACCCCCGGCCGGGCATGGTGGCTCACGCCTGTAATCCCAGCATTTTGGGAGGCCAAGGCGGGTGGATCACGAGGTCAGGAGTTCAAGACCAGCCTGGCCAACATGGTGAAACCCTGTCTCTATGAAAAATACAAAAATTAGCTGGGCGTGGTGGCACGTGTCTGTGATCCCAGCTACTTGGGAGGCTGAGGCAGGAGAACTGCTTGAACTGGGACCCAGGAGGCAAAGGTTGCAGTGAGCCAAGATTGGGCCACTGCACTTCAGCCTGGTCTACAGAGCACGACTCCGTCTCAAAAAAAAAAAAAAAAAAAATTCCACCCCCATTCACGCCTGTAATCCCAGTACTTTGGAAGGCTGAGGTGAGTGGAACATGAGGTCAGGAGTTTGAGACTAGCCTGGCCAACATGGTGAAACCCCGTCTACTAAAAATACAAAAAATTAGCCAGTCCTAGTGGCTGGCGCCTGTAATCCCAGCTACTCAGAAGGCTGAGGCAGGAGAATCACTTGAACCCAGGAGGCAGAGGTTGCAGTAAGTTGAGATCATGCCATTGCACTCCAGCCTGGGCAATAGAGCAAGACTATCTCAAAAAAAAAAAAAAAAAAAAAAAGGCCACCCCCAAACCTCAGTTGGCATACAACAATCCACATTTAGCTCACGAGTCTGTGGGGTTCAGCTAATCTGGGTTGGGCTTCCTTATGTGTCTGCAATTAGCTGTGGTTGGCTAAAGGCTCAGCTGATCTTAACTAGGCTTGCTCACATGTCTGAGGTTCAGCTGGCTGTAGACTGATATAAGATGGCCTCAGCTAGAACAATTGGACGTTTACTATGTTGAGGTAGTTTCCTTCTAATCCTAGTTTGATGCGGTTTTTTGTTTGTTTGTTTGTTTGTTTTTTAGATGGAGTCTTGCTCTGTCTCCCAGGCTGGAGTGCAGTAGCATGATCTCGGCTCACTGCAACCTCCGCCTCCAGGTTCAAGCGATTCTCCTGCCTCAGCCTCCCAGTAGCTAGGATTATAGGTGCACAACACCACACCCAGCTAATTTTTGTATTTTTAATAGAGACAAGGGTTTGCCATGTTGACCAGTCTGGTGATCATCAGGTGCCACCAACCTCAGCCTCCCAAAGTGCTGGGATTACAGGTGTGAGCCACTGCACCTGGCTAAGTTCTTCTGTTTGTTTTTTGTCATGAAAGGATGTTGAATTTCATCAATGCCTTTTCTGCATCGAGATGATCATGTGATTTTTGTTTCCTTTATTCTGTTAATGTGATGTGTTGCATTAATCAATTTTTGTATGTTGAAGTAGGTTTGCAACCTAGGAATCAATCCCACTTTGTCATGGTGTGTAATCCTTTTAATATACTGCTGTATTTGGTTTGCTAGTATTTTGCTTAAAATTTTGCATCAATGTTCATAAGGGATATTATAATGTAGTTTTTCTTTTTTGTAGTGTCTTTGTCTGCCTTTGAAATCTGGGTAATGCTGGTCTCACATACCGAATTAGGAAGCTTTCCCTCCTCTTCAATTATTTGGAAAAGTCTAATAAGGTCGGCAATAGTTCTTCTTTAAATGCTTGATAGAATTTATCAGTGAAGCCATGAAGTCCAGTGCTTTTCTTTGTTGAGAAATTTTTAAAATTACTGCTTTAATTTCCTTACTAGTTATAGGTCTATTCAGATTTTTATTTCTTCATGATTTAGTCTTGGTAGGTTTTATGTTCCTAGGAGTTTTTCCATTTCATCTTGATTATCCAATTTGTTGGCATGCAATTGTTCTTATAATCCTTTTTATTTCCATGGAATCAGAACTAATGTCCCCACTTTCGTTTCTGATTTTAGTATTTTGTCTTTTCTGTTTTTTTCTTAGTCCATCTCACTAAAGGATTGTCAACTTGGTTGATCTTTTCAAAGAAACAGTTTTTGGTTTTATTGATTTTTCTCTACTGTTTTTTCTATTCTCTGTTCTGTTTATTGCTCTGATCTCTATTACTTCCTCAAAGCAGCTTTGGGTCTCGTTTGTTCTTCTTTTTCTAGTTCCTTAAGCTGTAAAGTTAGGTTGTTGACTTGCTTTTTGGTTTTTTTAATGTAAGCATTTGCAGCTCTACATTTCTCCCTTAGCACTGCTTTTGCTGCATTCCATAAGCTTTGGTATGTTGTGATTTTTGTTTTTGTCTCTAGGGATTTTCTGGTATTTCATATAATTTATTCTTCCATCTAATGGTTGTTTAGAGTGTCTGTTTAATTTCCACAAATTTGTAAATTTTCTGGTTCTACATCTGTTACTGATGTATCCTGTCATAGTTGGAGAAGATACTTTGTATGATACATATCTTTTAAAATCTATTGAGACTTTTTAGCCAAACATATGGTCTATCCTGGCAAATGTCCCATGTACGCTTCCAAAGATATGCATATGTTCTTGTTGGGTAACGTGTTCTTTATATGTCTCTTAGACCTAGTTGGTTTATGATGTTGTTTAAGTCCTCTGTTGTCTTACTTATCTTCTGTCTGGTTGGTCTAGCCATTATCGAGAGTGGGGCATTGAAGTCCAGCTGCTATTGCTGAACTGTCTATTTCTTCCTTCAGTTTTTGCTTTATATAGCTTGATGGTCTGTCATCGGGTGCATAAGTGTTATGTTTTCTTGCTGTTTTGAACCTTTTATTAATAAATTTAGTATAGGATAGTATTATTATTCTTTGTCTCTTGTAGCCATTTCGTAATCTGAAGTCTGTTTTTACCTAATGTAAAAACATTATTACCACCCTTGCTCCCTTTTGGTTACTATTTGTGTGAAATATCTTTTTCCATTCTTTCATTTTCATTCTACTTGTGTCTTTGAATCCAAAGTAAGTCTCTTGTAGACAGCATGTAGTTGGACCATCTGATTTTATTCATTCTGTCAATCTCTGTCTTTTGATTGGAGATTTTAATCTAACTTACATTTAAAGTAATTACTGATTTGGAGGACTCAGTTCTGTCATTTTGCTATTTGTTTTACATATGCCTTATGGCCTTTTTGTTCCTCATTTCCTGCCTTGCTATCTCCTTTTTTATTTAATTTTTGTAGTGAAATATTTAACTTTATTTCTAAATTCCTTTTGCATATATTCTATATCTGTTGTTTTTGTTTTTTGGTAGCTACCATGGGGATTACATTTAACATTCCAACATTATAATGCTTTAATTTGAATTTATACAGCTTAACTTTAGTAACACACAAAACCTCTGCTTCTTTACCATTCTGTCCCCACCCCTTTTGGTTGTTGATGTCACAGAATTGTGTCTTTATACATTGTATGCATAACATAAAACCTAATGTTACAATTATTTTAAATGTATCAGTCTCTTACCTTATGTAGAAAACAAAATGTGGAGTACAAATCAAAGTTATAATAACATTTAGACTAATAATTTCTTTAAAAAGTATTCATTTCTTAAATCATGTAGAAAATAAAAAGTGGAGTTATAAACCATTTTTACAATAATACTGGATTTTATGATTTCTTATGTATTTGCCTTTATTGAAATCTTTATTTCTTCATACAGCTTTGAGTTACTGTCTAGTGTCTTTTCATTTCACTTTGCAGGACTCCCTTGAGCATTTCTTGTAGGGTGGACCTACTGGTAACAAACTTTGTTAGCTTTGTTTATCTTGAGATGTCTTAGTTTCTTTTTCACTTTTGAAGGATGAATTTGCTGGGTGTAAGATTCGTGGTTAATAGTTCTTTTTCTTTTTCTTTAGCGCTTCAAACATATTGGCCAGCTGCTTCCTGGACTCCAAAGTTTCTCATGAGAAATTTGTTGATAATCTTAGCGAGGATCCCTTGTGTGTGACAAGTTGCTTTTCTCTTTCTGCTTTCAAGATTCTCTCTGCCTTTCAAAAGTTTGATTATAATGTGTCTCGGTGTGGGTCTCTTTAGTTTATTTTACTTCTTGGGTGTCTATATTCATGTCTTTTATCCAATTTATCATGTGTATATATTTGTGTAACCACCACCAAAGTCAAGATAAAGAATAGCTTCATCATTGCAAGGCTCCCTTGTGCTACCCCTTTATAGCCACATCCCCTCTCCCTTCTTGACGTTCCATTATTCACTTCTAATTCTTGACAACCATCAATGTGTTCTCCATCTCTATAATTTTGTTATTTAAAGAATGTTTTATAAATGAAATAATACTGTATGTAGCCTTTTGAGATAGGCTTTTTTTTCCCCACTCAGCATAATTCCTATGAGATTCATCTAGGTTGTTACATGTGTTAATAGCCCATTCCTTTTTATTACTGAATCCTATTCCATGGTATGGATATGCCAGTTTGCCTAACCACTTGCCCATTGAAGGATACCTGGGCTATTTTCAGTTTTGAGATATTATGAGTAAAGCAGCTATAAACATCAGAACATAGGTTTTGTGTGACTGTGACTTTTCAAATCTCTGGGATAAATGCCCAAGAATGTAATTGCTGATATTATTCTTTTTTTAGGGAGTATCTTGGATCATCTTGGCTCTTTGCTCTTTCACATATATTTTAGAATTGGCTTGTCAAAATTATGAAGAACACTTTAGAGTTTTGATAGAAGTGGCCTTGAATCTATGAGTCATTTGGGTGAGAATTTAGGATATTGAGACTTTCTAGCCATTGAAATAATATTTCTCTCTTTTTACTTAATTCTTCTTAATGTACTTCAATAAGGCATTATGATCTTCTTTGTATCAGTACTGCAAAAATTCTTCTTAATGTATTTCAGTAAAGCGTTATGATCTTCTTTGTATCAGTACAGTATCTTCTTTGTATCAGTAATAAAGAAAAATTTTGCTAGATCTATTCCCAGGCACCTGTATCAGTCAGGAAAGACTGGTTATGTTATGGCAATAAAACAACCAAAACAGTGTATTTCTCCCTCATGCTGCATGTTCATCATGAGTCAGGGGCTCTATTCCACATTTTAATTTTTTTGTATCTATTTTTTTTCACCTTCTAAAATCCTTAGAATGTTCCACATTTTTATCATTCTTACTTTGGGGCTCAGCCTGAAAGGGAAGTTACTGTAGAACGTTGCCAGCTGTGGAGGAGAAAGGGAACTTGGAGAAGCATGCACTGGCTCTTAAGCTTCTAGCTGGGAGTCTGTCACTTCTGCTCACTCTGCATTGGCTAAAGCAAGTCTAAGGCTAACACTTGTCATACGTCTCTCTCTCTGTGTGTATGTTTGTGTGTGTGTGTGTGTGTGTGTGTGTGTGTGTGTGTGTGTGTGTGTGTGTGTGTGTCTGTTTCTGTCTCTGTCTCTTTCTCTCTCTCCACACATACATACACCCTCTCCAAGCATCTTGGGAGCCATGAGCCAACATATAAGAAGTTAGCTACCCTGAAGCCACCGTGCTAGAGAGATCATATGTAAAGACCTCACAGAGATAGTGAGAGGTGCCTCCAAAGCTGAGCTGGCAAGTATTCCCTCTTTTTCCATCATCCTTAAAAACTCCTATAAGATTGGAATGATCTTCTCCTTGAACATTTTATATAACTCACCTGGAAAATATCCAGGCTTGGTATTTTCTTGGTGGGAACACTGTAAGTACTGGTTGAATTTCTTTAATTACTGTACAACTATTCTGTCTTTCTAGTCTTGAATCTGTTTTGGTAAATTACATTTTCTAGGAAATTTTTCATTTCATCTAAGTTTTGAATTATTGGCATTGTTTATACTTTTATGTTTAAATGTTCACTATACCCATAGTTAAGCATTTTATCTCCTTTTTCATTTTCAGTATTGCTTACTTGTGCATGCGCTCTCTCTCTCTCTCTCTCTCTGTCTCTCTGTCTCTCTTAAATTTTTCCAGAAGTCTTTCAGTTTTCAAAGAAACAATTCTGGCTTTGTTGATCCTCTGTTTTCATTTCATTACTTTCTCTACATATTGTTATTATTTTCTTCCTACTACTTTCCTTATGTTTATTCTGCTGTTCTTCTCCTGATTTCCCAAGTTGAAGATTTAGCTCATTATTTTTATCCTATCTACTTTCAAAATTATAAGCATTTAAAGTTATTAGTTTCCAACATTTTTGGTATTGAAGTTTTAATTTCAGCAATTTTGTTTTTTATTTCTAGAATTTATGTTTTACATTTGTTCATAGCAAGGTTATTTTTATAGTCTTTTGCTCCTTCATCATGTTTTTAAATCTTTTTAAAAAACCTGTCTATCCCTTATTTCTTTTACTTCATATGGCCAGGTCAAGTCTGAAGTCTTTGCGAGTCTGATTTTGTTGTTGATTTCTCTGCTGACTTTCTCATATGGTGTTTTTTCCTCATTCATAGCCTGTGACTTTCATTGTGATCTCGTGTTTGTTGGAACTGTACCTGTGAATAATCTTTACATTAAATGTTATTCCATTAGAAAGGATTTGTTTTTCCTCTGCTAAGTGCATTAGGGAATTCACCAAACTTGAGACCACTTTACATTCTTGGCTTGGAATTTTTCTGACCAAGCAGGTAGTATGAATTTCAGCGCCAATGCTTTGTGAGGGCCAGCTTGATCCTTACGAGTTATTTTGAGGGAGATTTTATTTCACTTTATTCAGAGCTATGTCCTTCTCCTTTTTGAGACAGATTTTTCTTTCTAGTTCATTCTTTCACTGAGAGGCTAGCCCTTTGGGGGTCCTGACTTTATGGAAGGTTTTACAACCAATTCTCCAGGTTGCAAGGGCACTAAGCTTTGCCTTTTGTTTTATAGTGTAGTTGATAGTGATAGGTTACCAAATAAGATGTCCATTAGAAAGCTGCTCAGTTCAGTGCTCATTCACCCACTGGATTTGTGCTGTTGATTTATTTTGGACTCTGAGGAATTCCCTTACTTTCTTGCCAACTCAGCTATGCATAAAAAGATTTTTAAAAAGATTTTATTCAGTACTTTAAGGAGTTTTCTAGTAGGAGGGTTTTTGGTTTTGTTATGTTTTAATGATAACTTGTCTTCTATGTTGCCAGAATGGAAGTCCCATTTATTCTTCAACCCACTCCAGTCTAGCTTCCATCTCTACCACTTCATCCAAACTGCTCTTGTTGAACCTATCAGCCATCTCCATGTTGCCATATTCAGTGAACCTTTCAGTGTCTTTGCCTTACTTAACCTATTAGCAGTATTCAGCACATTTTATCACATCCCTTTACTTGAGACATTCAGCAACTGTTTACAAATGATATTAACATATTCTTTATGGCTTCAAAACATACTGTTTGTTTCACTGTATCATCATGATGCATCAACACTGGTACTGAATACATATGTATATTAAGTATTTATTTAATAACATTGGAATCAATATAATTCAAGGTAAAAGTATTTTCAAAACCTTTAGGCTCCTTATGTGATATTTGACATTTATGCATACAAAATGAGATCAAAGCAATATACTGAGGTTAGAATAAATATATAAATAACTTTTGGTTTTCTATGAACATATCTATTCTGTGAATAGAATATTCACCTGTTATATAATATTATTATGCTATAATACCTCTCCTTATAGTAATAATCACCCTGAACCATCAGTAAGTATTAATATGTCATAACTAGAAAAAGGTAAGTTTTTAGTAAGGATATAAATTAATAAGCATGGCTAGCCACTGCAGATAATAAACTTAAAATTCTTTAAGTTGGCATTCAGGTCTTAACTTATTCCTCCAACCCTATTACTTCTGAGAAAAGTTTACCTTTCCCAGCAATATGGTCTAGTTCTACTCTGAATATGCTTATCTGCTTTAAAAAAAAATATTTATAGAGACAAGGGCTCACTATGTCACCCAGAGGGCAGATCACCTGAGGTCAGTGGAGCGTGGTGGCACAATTATAGCTCACTGTAGCCTTGAACTCCTGGGCTCAAGCAAGCCTCCTGCCTCAGTCTCCAAAGTACTGGGATTACAAGAGTGAGCCACCGTGCCTGGCTTGCTAATTTACTTTTCTACCTATGCATCTTCATTTATGTGCTTCCTTTCCATATTCCCTTCTACTTTTCTTTAATTCTGCCCAATTTTTCATTCTTTCAAATTGTACCTATTAAATTCCTCCACCTTCAGGAAACCTTCTAGGCCATATTAATAATCATAGGAAGCTCCTGACTTAGCTCCTGATGGTCCCCACCTCTGGCATTAGTGCCCTTGTGTAATCCTCTACCCCTGAGTGTGGGCTGGACCTAGTGACTTGCTTCTACAAGCAGATAGAATACAACAGAAGTAATAAGATGTCATTTCCACAACTCTATCTTGCTGGTAGTCTCTCTCTTGCTGGCACTCTCACCCCTTTTGCTCACTTTGATACTGTGAGATGCTTCAGAGACTTACCTCACTAGGACCCGAAGGAGGCCTCAGTACAACAACTCATGGGGAACTGAATCCTACCAATAACCATGCAAATGAGCATGAACGCAGATCCTTTCCAGTAGGGTCTTCCGATGAGACCGCTGCCTCAGCCAACACCTTGATTGCAGCCTTGTGAAAGACTCTGAAGCAGAACACCCGGTTAAGCCATGCCTGAATCCTTGACCCACAGAAACTGTGAGGTAATAAGTATACATTATTTTTAGCCACTACACAGCAACAGATAATGAGAACACCAGTGTATATTGAGCGTCCCTTCCTTTATTATCCTTACTGTTTGTTATTATTACAAAGATATACATGTGCATGGTGAAAAACTCAAACAGTACAAATGGTATAAAGTGAACAGTAAAAGTCTTCCCTCAACTTCTTCCTGCCCACCCCCTAAAATAGGTATTATCAATCATTTCACAGATATCCTTCAGAAGTGTTTTAACACAAGTAGGATCACACTCTACATACTGTCTTACAATTTATTTCACTTAACACTTTATCTTTCCATATAGATCTATAACACTTTTTGAAATACAAATTATATTCATTGCTTTTTTCTGCTTATGAAAATGACACATGGTCTTAGTAGAAAATCTGATATATACAGAAAAGCATTGAAAAAATTTTGCCTCTACTGCTACCATCCAGAGATAAATTTTTAAAGTATGGAACTGAATGTCTGTTTTGGTCTGTCTCCTGCCCCTTCAGGTCCCTCTTCTTGCAGTAGAATCCCTCTTCCTTGTGAGAACTCATCCAGTAGGGTCAGTTTGGGCTGACCTCTCCATCTACACACTTCCAGGGGTGGGTCCATGACCTGGGCCTGGCCAATAAGAACCCTCTCCCACTCTTCTGCCACCTAATTGGTTCAGGGCATGCAACTCAATGAGCAGGGGACCAATCAGTGTCCTCTCTAGCTTTCGCAGGAGGAGCTAAAGAAGAAGATGGATTTTTCCTCTGGGCTGTGAAACTAAGTGATGTGAGACTAGGCCTCCTAGAGACCCTCTCATCACCATTTGGGGAGTGGATGTTGAGAGAATGATGCCAAGGAAAGATAAATAAAACTGAAAAAAGGGCCGGGTGTGGTGGCTCATGCCTGTAATCCCAGCACTTTGGGAGGCCAAGGCAGGCAGATCACCTGAGGTCAGGACTTTGAGACCAGCCTGGCCAACATGGTGAAACCCCGTCTCTACTAAAAATACAAAAATTAGCTGAATATGGTGGTGCATGCTTGTAATCCCAGGTACTCGGGAGGCTGAGGCAGGAGAATTGCTTGAGCCTGGGAGGCGGAGATTGCCGTGAGCTGAGATCACACCATTGCACTCCAGCCTGGGTGACGGAGCAAGACTCTGTCTCAAAAATAAAAAATAAATAAATAAGTAAATAAAATAAATAAATAAAAATAAAAAGGAGAACAAACATCTTTTAAAAAGTAAAACTTAAGCCTCCATTTAGGGCCATTCTTTAAATTATTCAGTGAAGAAATTAATAACGAAGACTGATCTGTAAGCGCAATGTCCTTTTATATGAAGAAATCCATGTTTTAGGGAAAATAAAAACACCTAATGCAGGAAAAATAATGATAGCTATTGCCTATCATAGGTTTGATGTGAACTTACTTAATGCAAATGGTTCTAATGCATCATTAAAGTATTCCCTTATCACTCTTGTATTTAGCCAGAGTAGATTAGAGCCAGTTGTTATTGTGTTCTTGGTTTCCAGTTTCTTTTAATGTCCCAAAGGTAAAAAATATAACTCTTCTTAGAGTATCTGGAAAAAGATTTAAGCTAATTTGGTTGCTGGCAGCAGATATTCCCCAGTGCATTTTTATTCCAGGAAAAACCATTTAGTCTACATTCCACTAGAAGTAATGTAGTTATTACAGGGAAGAACCTATTTTACCTAATGGCATATTTAATAAATGGCAAATTTAATAAAAGTGAAGCATACTTTATATAACTGCCTTCCTATCTCAAGAATCAGGGATGTTCTGCAATGGAAGTTTGACCTGTTCACAGTTTCACAAACTTCTTAAAGATCAGTCCTGATCTGAGCAGCTGTACATGGCTTTAGGGAGGTCAGCCAAGTCCCTGCTCAGTGAATAATGTTATTGGTGATCAGAAATGCCAGGCGAGGAAAATTTCCCTCGTGCTCACATCTCTTGGCCGATGAGCTATCTTGAGAATCCCTTTCACCACGCACTTTCCCATGACTTCATAATAAATGGGTAAAGCACTGAATTATATTAGCATAAAAATTGTAGGTATACTTCAATCTGTCTTTTGGTTTATTTCTTGTCTCCTACCCCCTGCTAATATTTATGTCCCATTTTCAAGCTGGCAAGAGACCTCGAGTAGCTGAAAATAGATTCCTCTTTTTTTTTTTTTTTTGAGACAGGGTCTCAGTTTGTTGCCCAGGCTGGAGTCCAGTGGTGCAATCTTAGCTCACTGCAACCTCCACCTCCCAGGCTCAAGCAGTTCTCCTGCTTTAGCCCCCAAAGTAGTTGGGATTACAGGCACTTGCCACCACACTTGGCTAATTTTTGTATTTTTAATAGAGATGGGGTTTCACCATGTTGGTCAGGTTGGTCTCAAAGTCCTGACCTCAGGTGATCTGCCTGCCTCGGCCGCCCAAAGTGCTGGGATCACAGGCACGAGCCACTGCGCCTGGCCGTAGATTTCTAAATGACACGCAAAACTAAAAGGCAGTGTGGAGTTGCCAAGGGTCTGGTGGCTTAAAATCAGGCCTTTGAGTCCTGACTCTCCTGGGTGACATCTTTATGACCCTTCTAGGTCAGGCCTGAAACCACCTGAGCTTCAGTTTCCCCATCTACAAAACAGGCCTAGTAATATCCTTCTTGCTTACTTCATAGGGTGGTTGTGAAGATTAAATAAATAGAAAAGGGCTTTGGAAATGGAAAAGGGTTCGATAGAAATGTTGCTTATTACCCACATAGCATTCTGAACTGTTTCTGAAAATTTCCTTTATTCTTTAGAATTCGTATAAGGCTCAGTTACTTCTGTGCAAATTCAGTAGAGCAGCTTCCCTATTTCGTTTCTAAGTAAACAACGAGAACAACAAATGTATAATTTTAGATATCTAAGGGTAATGTGTTTCCCTTATGCATTTGGGACTTCGTTTTAAGCCAAAGGCCTTCCTTGTTGCCCGCTGCTCACGATAAGCTACATGTTAACAAAGCACACCACTTCCTGGACAGAATATTGCAGCGATCTGCTATTTTTCCTGGGTGTTGGCGTTTTCTTCTCAGCCCACCTTGGAGTTTGAGATTGGTACTTCCCTGGGCATGGATTACAGCTTTGGCATCCACTAGGGGCTGGAATTGTGGTCCTGCTGTCTTTGAGGAAAGGAGCCAGGGAACCAGCTCAATTTGCTATTCGGCCATTTGGCTGCTGCCCTAGCTGGTATGGTTCTTTTATTATGTGCTAGAGTCCCAAAGTGGCTGGGCATTTGGCCCAAGGATAAAACAGGCCATTTTGTTAATAGTTATGTTTCAGTCCATCAGCTTGAGAAGGAGAATCAGGGCTTCAAGATCCCATTACAATACCAAATCAATATTCGTTATATACAGGGATAATATAATTTCTTCACAGCGCTCTGTGAAGAAAATTGTAAAACTATTCAATGACAATTTTTTTTTTGAGACGGAGTCTCACTCTGTCACCCAGGCTGGAGTGCAGTGGCGTGATCTCTGCTCACTGCAACCTCCGCCTCCTGGGCTCAAGCGATTCTCCTGCCTCAGCCTCCCAAGTAGCTGGGACCACAGGCTCATGCCACTATGCCTGGCTTACTTTTGTATTTTTAGTAGAGATGGGGTTTCACCATATTGGTCACTGGTCTTGAACTCCTGACCATGATCTGCCCACCTCGGCCTCCCAAAGTGCTGGGATTACAGCCGTGAGCCACAGTGCCCCGCCCTCAATGACAATTTTTAAAAAAAAACTTTAAAAAAAGATGAAACAATCATGGATAGGATGATTCACTCTCATGTCAGTTGCAATCCCAGTGAAATTTCTTTCTCCTTCTCTTGGCCCCACTTCTACTCAAAACGGTAAAGTCCCATTGGTCCAGCTTCATTTTTTTCCATCAGCCCACTTATCTCCCATTCTAATTTATTTTGAGTCAGGTTTATTTATTTTTGAGTTACGGAGTCTAATTTATTTAGACTCATGTTTGTTTATTTTTGAATTAGTGAATCAGCTTATAACCCATCTTTCCGACCCATCGTTCCACCACTGCAGCTAGCTTTAACTTTTGAAATGCTCATCTGAGCACATGTCACTTCCTGTCCACCACCCTCCAGTGACTTGGCATCACCCTTGGAATAGAGCCCAAATTCCACAGCAAGAGATCCCAGGCCTCTCCTCAGAGCCCTCTCCGCTTCCACTGCAGCTCTCCCCATAGTGAAGTACTTTAGTCCCCTGGGAGGACCCTGCTCCTTTTGCTAGGAACACTTCTTCCTGCCTGTAGGAAAACAGTCTGTCACATGGCAAGAGCAACAGTGAAATGGGAGGTGGGACTTGACTCGGGAGATGGGGCTCAGACACCAGACCAAATCGAGGACACTAAAACAGGGTGGGACAGAAGCAGTTTCCCCCAAGACACACCCATCAGTGTGCCCCATCAGTTTACCAAAGCCATGGCAGCACCTAGAAGTTACTGCCCTTTCCATGGCAATGACCCAAGGACCTAGAAGTCGCCTTTTCTTAGAAATTTGTGCATAAAGCACAAATTTCCTTAATTTGCATGTAATTAAAAGTGGGTATAAATGCCACTGCCGAACTGCCTCTGAGGAGCTATTTTGGGCCCACTGCCTGTAGGGTGTCCCTGCTTTGCAAGGAGCCGTCCCTGTGCTGCTGTTGTACACGTCACTTCAATAAAAGTTGCTGTTTAACACCACGGGCTCATCCTTGAGTTCCTTCCTTGGTAAAGCCAAGAACCCTCCAGGGCTAAGCCCCAATTTTGAGGCTCTCCTGTCCAGCATCAATCCCATGTTGAACTGCTCTGATGACTGTCTGACTCTTGCACACCAAGGTGTTCTGCAGCAGAGTTTTTAAGTGATGCCTGTAGCGTAGATAACCCCTCATAAAATGCTTACCTGAGCTCCCCAGTGGTCATGAATTTCAGCAAGAAAGTCTGAGATGTGACCAGCTGAACATGTCTTTATCTTAAAAGCTTGCTATGCGAAAGATACTTTCTGGAGGGCCAATGTGAGGATCCACCACCTTGTAGCCACTTGAGACATGGCTTCAGTTCATAAGTTCCTATTAAATATTTCTTTCAGAGAAACTGAATTTGTCAGCCTCTTTCTTCAGAGGCTGTCACCACTCTTGGCCTTTGGCAGCAGATTCACTCACCACAGAACACTGCCCCACTCTACCCCATCTGTTCACTTCTTGCCTTTGTCATGTCTTGCTAATTATTCAGAACTACACTCAGCTTTAATCTCTGCCGATCTTCCAGGACTCAATTAGTTGCTCTCTGTAATGGCCACATGCCTCAATTTCCTTATCTGCAAGGTGGAGATAATAACACATATACTATATGGTATGGTGTCTGCTTAGTGGTAGGTAGGGTGACCGTACATGCTGGTTTATGTCTGTTTTCCCTAAGTCATGTCTGGTTAGTGTCCTCTGAGAATGGAAACCATCTTCAGCCATGCCATTTAATAGGATTAAGAGCTAAGACAGCATTAACATGTCTTGAATTCTAGGAAATTCTTTCCCAAGAAGATGAAGTTGCAAATAACTTTGTTGTTTGTTTCAGGAACTTATAGAAAATCAATTTATTGCAATATAGACAACTCAGCTGGTCTTCATCAGGTTAATAGCCTGCTTCTCAGAGGAGATCACTCAACTGGCTTATCAAAGGCTGTTTACTCCTCAAGGCTGGCTTCAAAACCCTCTCCTCCCTGTATCCACCAATCCTAAACAATTATATTAATATCATGAATTTTGCTCAGTCACAGTCATCTCCCTGCCCCAGGCCCCTGCCTTGAAAGACACACACCCTCTGACCTAGGTGAATATCCCACCTATGACCGCCTCCTGAGACACTTCTAAGGCTGTCAAAGTAGTAGTCTTCCTTGCTGCATTCAGCAATGCATTTAGCTTTGCTGATAAAGTTGCTCTTATGATCTCTTCAGGGAAGGAGCAGTTGATACATATTATACTCTCAAAAGTATCCAGTTCGGATGATAAATTAAATGATTACTATTGTAAATTATATGTTACCATATTAATATGTAACATTTATTGTTCTCATTTAATCCTCACAATAACGCTACAAGCTAGGTATTATTATACTAGCATTGTACAGATATGAAAATTAAGGCACAGAGAAGTAATTTACCCAAGATCACGTAACTAGTAAGGGGAAGACAGATTACAATGCAAATCATCTGACTCCAGAGTTGATAAGATTAACATAAGACTAATTTTTAAAAAGAGTTCTTATTAAATAATTCTTTTTAAAAATTAGTCTTATGTTAATCTTAAAATCACAAATTCACAGAAAAGTTGGAAGGATTGTTCGAAGAACTCCACCACAGGCCAGGGGCCAGGTGGCTTACGCCTGTAATCCCATTTCTTTGGGAGGCCGAGGCAGGTGCATCACCTGAGGTCAGGAGTTCAAGACCAGCCTGGCCAACACGGTGAAACTCCGCCTCTACTAAAAATACAAAAATTAGCTGGGCCTCATGGCGGGTGCCTGTAATTCCAGCTACTCAGGAGGCTGAGGCAGGAGAATCACTTGAACCCAGGAGGCGGAGGCTGCAGTGAGCAGAGATCACACCACTGCACTCCAGCCTGGGCAACAAAGTGAGACTCCATCTCAGAAAACAACAACAACAACAAAAAAGAACTCCACCCCAAACCAAGTAAGTTGTCAGCCTGATGTCCCTTTACCCCCAAATACTTTAGTGTGGGATTCCTACAAACAAGGGCATTCTCCTATGTGACCATACCTAGCCATCACCATGGGAAACTTGATATTGATATGTAACTACTCTCTTGCCCTCAGATGCTATTCAAGTGTTGCCAGTTGTCCCAATAATGGTCTTAACAGTAGAAGAACCCAGTGCAGAACCACATGTTGCATTTAAGTCCTAGGTCTCTTTCACTTTCTTTCCATCTGGAACAGTTCCTCAGGTTTTCCTTGACTTTCGTGACTTTGACACTTTTGAAGATTACAGGTTATTTTGTAAAATGTCCCTCACTTTGAGTTTGTCAGCTGTCTCCCCATGATTAGATTGAGCTTATTCGTCTTTGAAAGGAGCATCACAGAAGTGACACTGTGTCCCCATCACATCCCATCAGGTGGAACAAGATTCTGATTTGTTCCATTCTTGATAATGTGTGCACTGCTCACTTGATTTAGGTGGTGTCTGCCAAGGCTTTTCACTGTAAAGTGACTCTTACCTGCTTTGTAATTAATATTTTGCAGAGCAGTATTCAAAAACTATGTAAATATTCGATTCTTCATCGAACTTTCTATTTATTTAATTGATTCACATCACTTTAGACTTACATTTCCTGTTTATTCAATGGGTTGCAATCTGTTATTATGTCATTACTTATTTTTATTTTATATTTTATTTTATTCATTTCTTTATTTTGCTCTGTTTCCCAGGCTGGAGTGCAGTGGCATCATCTTGGCACACCACGACCTCCGTCTCCCAGGTTTAAGTGATCCTCCCACCTCAGCCTCCCAAGTAACTGGGATTACTGACACATGCCACCAGGCCCAGCTACATTTTTGTATTTTTGGTAGAGACGGGGTTTTACCATGTTGCCCAGGCTGGTCTCAAACTCCTGAGCACAAGCAATCTACCCACCTTGGCCTCCCCAAATGCTGGGATTACAGGCGTGAGCCACTGCACTGGCCTGCTTGATTACTTATTTTGATACCCTAATTGTTCTAGATTTGGCCACTGAACATGTGCCTGCAAACTGGCTTCCATATCATTTTGACATGCTCCATCATTGTTTTTGTTTGTTTGTTTTTTAAGACAGAGTTTCACTCTTGTCACTCAGGCTGGAGTGTAGTGGTGCAATCTTGGCTCATTGCAACCTCCGCCTCCCAGGTTCAGGCAATTCTCCTGCCTCAGCCTCCTGAGTAGCTGGGATTACAGGTGCCCACCACCACGCCCAGCTAATTTTTGTACTTTTAGTAGAGACAGGGTTTCACCATGTTGCCCAGGCTGGTCTTGAACTCCTGACCTCAGGTGATCCACCCGCCTCAGCCTCCCAAAGTGCTGGGACTGCAGACGTGAGCCACCATGCCAGCCACTCCATCACTGTTCTAAGCAATTTCTTGTATTGGTAGGTGAATATTTTTTACTTATATGAAAGGCCAAATTAGGTATATGTAGAATTTAAGATAATTGCATTTGTTCGAAGGATGGTATTTTGTGTTGGAAATTTAAATCATGTGCCATGAACAGAGATAAATGAGAGCACCTATTTTTCAATGGGAGTGCTCACAAAGCATCTGCTATAGCAAGAGAAATGAATTGGCTCCATGTTTTCTCCATGTTGAAAACTATAATTAGAAACTGAGCCTTTGAATAGCATTTTTATCACCCTTAATTTTCAGTTTCCCATTTAAAAAATCTGTATATTTGTTGTTCTGTGCAAAATTTATTAATAGTTCTGTAAATGCTCCACTGCCTTAGGAAAAATATTGCATATTTAAATAGTCTTGGCTGGGTGCAGTGGCTCACACCTGTAATCAATCCCTGCACTTTGGGAGGCCAAAGTGGAAGGATCTCTTGAGCCCAGGAGTTTGAGACAAGCCTGAGCAATACAGTGAGACTCAGTCTCTACAAAAAAAAAAAAAAAAGTCCTTTCAGGCACTTGAGAGCGGGCACCTGCTGCTCTGGCCTCTGCGCTGGGTACGTACTCATTGGCAAGCAGGCTTTTCTCTGCTATCCTATTGGCTAGCACCTGGGGGCACGGCCTTCATCAACTACACCTTTGTACCTGCCTGGATCCCTCTTAGGGCCTGGTGTGCTGCAGGTGCCTACATGCCTGGTGAGTGCTAGTTGGACAGACTGAGTGGCCATGCACTGAGTCTCGCTTCTGCCCACAGGATGGCAGCATTTACTCAGGGCTCCAGCCCCACTAGGGGCTTGACTCTGGGAATTTGAAAGACCTGGTTTCTTCCTGACAGTGACAACAGTGCTCTAGGTCTCCTCCGATGAAGGAACCCTCCGTAAACGAATAGACAGTGTTATTTGCCCACCCCCTCTTCAGCGTGCTTCGTAGAAAATGACATCTTTGAGGTGTATGACATGATGTTTCTGGACTATAGGCATCCATTCTCGAAGGGCTATTTAGATCCAGAGCTACCGTTAGCTAAAACTGAGCAAGCAGGCTGAACTCACCAGCTCATTTTGTGTACAAGTCCTGTAATGCAGAGAATTATTAGTGTTATTTAAAGATAATGGAGGAAAAGGGAACTATTGAGCACTTGCTGTATGCTCTATGTTTTAAACCAGGGCTTCTCAAATTGAGTGGGCATCAGAATCACCTAGAAGGACTGTTTAAAACAGACGGGCTTGGTGCGGTGGCTCACGCCTGTAATCCCAGATACTCAGGAGGCCGAGGCAGGAGGGTCACTCGATGCCAGAAGCTGGAGATCAGCCTGGCCAACATAGCGAGACCCTTGTCTCTACAAAAACTTAAGAAATGAGCCGAGCATGATGACATATGCCTGTAGTCCCAGATACTCAGGAGGCGTGGGTAAGAGGACTGCCGGAGCCTGGGAGGTGGAAGCTAGAGTAAGAGACGATTGCGCCACTGCGCTCTCGCCTGGGTGACAGAGCAAGACCCTGTCTCAAAAATCAAACAAAAACAGAACTTCTGATTCCATAGGTCTGGGTTGGGGCCTGAGATTTTGCATTTTGAGACGTTCTCAGGTGGCGCTGCTGCTGCTGGTCCAGAGAATCGCTGCTTTAGACGATCACATGGAACCCTTAGCAGTCCTTTGAATGGATATTTTTGTTTCCATTTTGCAGATGAGAAGACTGAGATTCAGAAGCTTAAATAACTTGCCTAATGACACACCCTAGTCAGTGGAGGGCTGGAATGTGAACCCTGGTCTGTCCACTGCACCGCTCTTTTTTTTTTTTTTTTTTTTGAGATGAAGTCTCGCTTTGTGGTCAGGCTGGAGTGCAGTGGCTCAATCTCAGCTCACTGCAACCTCTGCCTCAGGGTTCAAGCAATTCTCCTGCCTCAGCCTCCCGAGTAGCTGGGACTACAGGTGCAGGCCACCATGCCTAGCTAATTTTTTAAAAAAAAATATTTTTAGTAGAGACAGGGTTTCACCATGTTGGCCAGGATGGTCTCAAGCACTTGACCTTGTGATCCACCTGCCTTGGCCTCCCAGAGTGCTGGTATTACAGGCGTGAGCCACTGTGTCCGTCCCACTGCACCCTTCTGTAAGAAAAAGGGAATGAATCATACTTTGGGGGTTTTTCTGGATCATATGGTTCCAGAAAACAAGAAACAATGCCCAACACCAGTGTAGTGCTTTTAATCTTTAAGAGGTTAGCAATAATAATTAATCTTTGCAATTCATCTGGTATGAAAGTAATGAAGCAAACTGCCAACCTGAAATAAACAGCTGGACTTGTGTGTGAGGGGACGGGGTTCTTTGGACTATTCACTTAAGATTAAAATGTCTTTGGAAATGAAATATTGATATTACAGGTATTTCAATCACTAAATTCCAATTTTGAAACTGGAATGTAATGTGAAAAGAAAGCACAAGTGAGTAATTATAAAATCCATTAGCTTGCCCGTGGAGAGAGGGCACCGTTTATCTTTGGAAATAAATGAGGAAATTAAAGCTGGTGGGCTTTCTCTAGAAGTGAATCAGCAAATGAATGACTTGTCTGCAGGACCCAGCAATTGTCGAGCCTCCAATGCATCCGCCTGTGATGAGTTGAGAGAATCTGTTCTGTATTTATTACTCGGCAAAACTTTCCTCCAACACCCCACCCAACTTTATATCAAAAATTAAACCTGGTCTCTCAGAGACAGATGGATTTTTTTTCTAAGTATTTGTGGAGAAGGGGAGGACATGGAAGAAGAGAACCTCTAACCTGGTTAGAGCTGTGGCTTCCAGTCCAGCTGAACACAGTGGTCGCCTCTCCCCTTGGCCAGGCTCCTGCTCAGCCACTCTTTCTCCTCTGCACTCAGATCTCACCTGGTTGGTCCAAATTGAATAGGTTTGCTCATGTTGGGCTTTCAAATGCAGTCAGAGAGGCATTCTTGCAGGGAGAGAGGTGTGTAGGCAGGAGGCCTTCAAGTTTTCAGAGGAGATCAGCTGTGCTGGCCACTTCCAGTCCCAGATGAGTCTCACCTGCTACCTGGAGTAGCCGTCTGTAAAGAGAAACTTGGACTGGACATGGTGGCTCATACCTGTAATCCCAACACCTTGGAAGGCTGAGGTGGGAGGATCACTTGAGCTTGGGTGTTCCAGAGCAGCCTAGCCAACAAGTAAGACCTTGTCTCTACTAAAATTCAAAAGGATTAGCCAGCTATGGTGAGAGATGCCTCTAGTCTCAGCTACTTACTTGCGGGGCTGAGGCAAGAGGATTGCTTGAGCTCAGGAAGTAGAGGCTGCGGTGAGCCCTGATCGTGCCACTGCACTCCTGGGCGACTGAGCAAGGCCCCGTCTCAAAAAAATAAAAATAAATAATAAAGAGAAACTTGGTTATTATAACCTAATTGATCTGAACTTCCAGAGCCTGCCCCAGACCCAAGGGTCCAAGGGTTCCTGAATGTTTTCTCCCATCTTCTTCCTCAAAAGGGATTGTTATAACCAACCACTTATAAAAGAGATGTGCCTCTGTCTGTCACCTGGCAAGGTGCTGGGAGTGAGTGTGGAGCCAGACTGGGCACAGGAGAAGCCTGTGACCCCAGTGAGTCTTGTCTACCCTTCCAGCCCACCTGCCGCTGCCCCCGCTCACCGGGAAGGTCGCAAGCCAAGGGCTGGGCTTCAGCCACTCACCCTTGTGATGTGCACGTTACACTTCCCAGGGAATGTGGCTCACAGCGAAAAATGGAGGCTTTTGAGAAACAGAATGACATGGAAGACAGACCCCAGACCAAAAAGCTTATACCAGACAAAACCAAAAGAATACTTAAAAATATGACTTGGTGGTCTGGGGGTTGGGAACCACGGCTTTCCCCGGCTCTGATGATGGGGTGCGATCCTGACCCTGGTCACTCACGTGTTCCTAGCAGCTGAGCCTCACACAGGTCCCTGCAGCACAGAGCATGCACCGGGCTGGTTAGGACAGGTATCTCGGGCTGCTTCCCGCCCTGGTGGGGGCCGCTGCTGCTCTCCCAGCCAAAGGAGCTGCCGTCACACGACTTCTACCCTCCAGAGGATGCTTCGCCTTCGTTGGAGTTGGTTTCCGCTGCTACCTTGGCCCCACTGGATGAGTGAAATTCCCACAGCTCAGCCCTGTGCCTCCTCCATTTGACTCACATGCTTTACACTAAACATTCTTCAACGAACATGTATTGCAAATGTTTGCATTTCTGTTAATAGAGAGCAGCAGCAAAGAGGAAGTTCAGTCCTCCACCCCTTCTCTCAAGGAGTTAAATTTGAGTACAAACATCACTGACAAACGTTGTTACTGGATCTATATACTCTCCCATATGGACTGAATGTCTGTGTCTCCTCCAAATCCGTGTGTTGAAGCCCTAATCTGCAGTGTGATAGTATCGGGAGGTGGAGTCTTTGGGAGGTAATTAGGTCATGAGGGGAAGCCCTCATGGACAGCAGTACCGCCCTTATAAGAAGAGACATGAGAGAGATGCTCTCTCTCTTCCCTCCCGCCCCCACAACCGGGTAAAGCAAGAGAGCGGCTGTCTGCAAACCAGGAAAAGGTCCTTCACCAGAAACCAAATTTTGGACTGCCCAACCTCCAGGACTGTGAGAAATAAATGTATGTTGTTCAAGCTACCCAGTCTATATTATTTTTATTATAGCAGCTCACACTAAAATGCTACTTTCATAGATGATTTGGAAGTGTCTTACTATATTAAAAGACATATAGACTAGAAATATACATATATATATCACAGTTAACACATAGAATATGTAAAATAAACATAAGAAAAAATCAAGCAATTCACAAACTGTAGCCTTTCTGTGCCTCCATTTTATTTATTTATTTATTTTTGAGATGGAATTTCACTGTTCTTGCCCAGGCTGGAGCGCAATGACACAATCTTCGCTCACTGCAACCTCCGCCTCCTGGGTTCAAGTGATTCTCCTGCCTCAGCCTCCCAAGCAGCTGGGATTGCAGGTGCGAGTCACCACGCCCAGCTAATTTTGTATTTTTAGTAGAGATGGGGTTTCACTATGCTGGTCAGGCTGGTCTTGAACACCTGACCTCAGGTGATCCACCCACCTCGGCCTCCCAAAGTGCTGGGGTTATAGGACTGAGCCACCGCACCCGGCCTATTTCTTTCTTTTTATTTTTAAATAATTTTCATAGAGGCAGGGTCCCGCTGTGTTGCCCGGGCTGGTCTTGAACTCCTGGCTTCAAGCATTCTTCCACCTCTGCTTCCCAAAGGCTGAAATGACAGGTATGAGCCACCACACCTGGCCCATTTTCTTATCGTTAAAATAGGCATAATAATATCTCTGTGTAGTTGCCATGGAGTGTGAAGGAGACAATGCTTGTGAGGCCTTTCTCTGAAGGATGGAGCTCGGTGCAGTTCCAGGCATCAGCAACAGCTCCGCCTCTTGGGCCACCCTCCCATGATGGATTCCTTCCCCTCCCTTTCTTTTCTTTATTAATTCATAGTTTAACCAACACCTATTGACAGCCTGCTAGATGGCCTATATTGTGCTAGGTGTGGGGGACACAAAGATGTCCAAGACGTGAGTAATACTTACCATTGGATGTTGAGTGGCCCATCCCAAAAATAAGGCCATTTTGACACGGTTCACCCACCGCAAACACAAAGCACATCGTGGTTTAGCGGAAGGAACAGAGTCGCTGAGATCCGGTTGACCTGGTGTGGATGCCAGTTTGTTTTGTTTCTCTGAGCCTTGGCTCATTCATTATGAAACATGACTAATAGCAACTGTCTTTCAGAGTTGCTGTGAAGATTATTTGAAATGTACACTAAGAGACACAATCACAATGAACATTTATTGAGCACTTACTCTGTGCCAGGCACTTTTCCTATATTAACTCATTTAAAATGCACAACAACCCTATGAGGTAGATACTATCATCGTCATCATCATCTTCCCTTTTTTTGTTTGTTTGTTTAAGACAGGGTCTCACTCTGTTGCCCAGGCTGTAGTTTAGTGGCATGATCATAGCTCACTGTGACCTCGAGCTCCTGGGCTCAAGTGATCCTCCTGAGTAGCTGGGAGTACAGGTGCAACACCAAGCCCAGCTAATTTTTTTATCTTTCTTTTCGTAGAGATGAGATCTTGATATGTTGACCAGGCTGGTTTCAAACTCCTGGCCTTCAGCAATCCTCTTGACCTGGCTTCCCAAAGTGTTGAGATTACAGGTGCGAGTCACTGTGCCCAGCCCACCATACCTACTTTTCAGAGCATGGAGAAGTTGAGTCTGGCCCAAGGTCAGGCAGCTGCTTAGCAGCGGAGCTGGCCTTTAGACCCACAGTGTTTGGCTCCAGAGCCCAGGATCTCAGTTGCTGCCCCACGCAGCACGCTTCTTACCCATGGCCATGCATGAGAATCACTTGGGAAGCTTTGGGAAAAGAACAGTGGTTTATTCCCACCATGGGAGAGTCTGACTTGATAGTTCTGGGATAATCATCGGTAGTTCAGGTGATCCTGATGTACAGGTTGAGAATCAGTGGGTGTTTAAATAGATGGGAGCTGTTATCATCAGAGTGAGGGAGATGGGGAGGGCTTTACAGAAGTGGATCTTGAAGGATGTGGTAGAGTTTTCTCGGCAAAATGTAGATAAGAGCCATTCAGGCGGGGGGACGGCATGTGCGAAGCCACAGGGAATACAAGTCTATAAAACAGGTTTCCGAAACCCAATTGTGCGTGTGTAAGTGTCAGACAGTGTAACTGAAGAGGGAGGGGGGTGAGGAAGGAGTGCAAAAGGCAGGGGGAGGAGAAGGCTGGAAAGGTGGTTTGGGGCTACCGTGTGACACGCTTAGAAATCATGCCAAGGAATCTAGACTTCATCCCACAGGCAAGGAGGGCCTCTGAAGAATTTTCAGGCAGAGGAGAGTATCTTTGAGCTCTAGATGCTTCTTATTTAAAAGCTTATCATTTTGACTCCAAGAACTTTGACATATTGAAGGAAAATGAACATAAGCAAGAAAAGAGAGATCACAATTTATAATTAATTTAGCCAGAAGCATCACAGCAGTTTGGTGAGAGAAGAGAGTAGACTGTTGAAAGTTGAATGCACGGTGGGTGTTATTTCACAGACTTGCCTCATTTCGGGGGGAGAGGAGGAAAAGAGCATTTTCACAGTGCAGGATTTGGAGGCATGACTGGGGAGCATCCATTTTTGCGCCGGGCCCCACCCGGTGGAAGATGGCAGCAGGGCCTAAGTTACCAACGGGTTGGATGGGCAGAGGGCTGAGAGTGGGGAGGAGCTCATAACCCTGCTGGGGTTATGAGAGCCGGCGGGGCGGGAGGTGAGGGGCTCTGCACAGAGGAGGTGGGGAGGACACGCAGCAGGCACAGGTCACCGAGCGTCCTCAGCAGGGACAAGAGACTGCCACCGCTCAGAACCGCAGTTTTCCTGTGTTCTGGGCTTGACTTTTTTTTTTTTTTAATTTATTTTTATTATTATTTTTTTAATAAGAGAAAAAAGAAAGAGAAAGAAAAAGTGGGAGAGAGAACAGAATTCTTGCTCTATTGCCCAGGCTGGAATGCAATCTTAAAAAGGTATTAAAAACCTCTTTTATGCCGTCAATTGTACTTAACAACAGAGACAGAAAGGAATACAGGAAGAAAATAACAAACAGTCAACCAATATTTCATTTAGGTCTGTGAGATACTATGTAAATACTAAAGAGTAATTCACTTTCTGTTATGTAGTCACTTTCAGAATGGGTATAATATAAATTAACAATGCGACGTCAAAATCTCCCACTATTATTGTGCGGGAGTCCAAACCTCTTTGTAAGTCAATAAAAACTTGTCTTATGTATCTGGGTGCTCCTATATTAGGTATGTATGTATTTATAATCATTAACTTCTGTTGTTACACTGATCCTTCTACCATTATGTAATGTCCTTCTTTGTTTCTTTTAGTCTTTATTACTATTAAAGTCTATTTTATCAGAGACAAGAGTTACAACTCTTGCTTTCCCCCCCCCCTCCATTTAATTAGTAAATCTTCCTCCATCTGTTTATTTTAAGTCTTTGTGTATCGTTGCGAGTTGGATCTGGATAATACGTACTGATGGATTTTAACTTTTTATTCAATTTGCCTGTCTGTGACTTTGATTAGGGCATTGTATCCATTTAAGTTTAGAATTAATATTAATATTTGTGAGTTCAATATTGTAATTTAATGCTAACTGGCTTTTTTGCCCGTTAGTTGATGTAAATTCTTCATTATGAAGATATTCTTTATGTTTTGGTGAATTTTTGAGATAACTGATACTGGTTGTTCCTTTCTGTTTGTAGGGCTTCTTTCAGAAGATCTTGTTAAACAGGCCCGGTGGTGATGAAATCTCTGAGTGCTTGCTTGTTCGTGAAAAATTTTATTTTTCCTTCGTTTATAAAACTTACTTTGGCAGGATATGTGATTCTGGGTTGCAAGTTCTTTTCTTTGAGGATATTGAATATTGACCCCCACTCTCTTCTAGATTGTAGGGTTTCTGCTGAGAGGTCTGCTGTGAGTCTGATAGGCTTCCCTTTATGGGTAATCTGACCTTTCTCTCTAGCTGACCTTAGAATTTTCTCCTTTATTTCAACCCTAGTGAATCTAGCAATTATATGTCTTGGAGTTGGTCTACTTGAGGAATATCTTTGTGGTGTTCTCTGGATTACCTGGAGTTGGGTATTGTCCTGCCTTACTAGGTTAGGAAAGTTTTCCTGAATAATATCCTGAAAAATGTTTTCCAACTTGGATTCATTCTCTTCATGACATTCAGGTACACAGATCAATCGTAAATTAGGTCTTTTCACATAGTCCCGTATTTCCTGGAGACTTTGCTCATTCCTTTTTACTCTTTGTTCTCGAATCTTGTCTTCTCGTTTCATTAAGTAGGTCTTCGATCTCTGATATTCTTTCTTCTGCCTGATCAATTCGACTGTTAAAACCTGTGCATACTTCGCGACGTTCTCTTATTGTGTTCTTCAATTCCAGTAATTCCCTTATATTTGTTTCTAAATTGTCTGTTCTCATTAGGATTTCATCAAACCTTTTTTCAAGGTTCTTAGTTTCTTTGCATTGGGCTAGAACATGTTCTTTTAACTCAGAAAAGTTCCTTATCATCCACCTTCTGAAGCCCATTTCTGTTACTGGAATGCACTCGTTCTCCATCAGGCCTCGTTCCCTTGATGGTGAAGAACTGTGATCCCCTGTAGAAGGAGAAGCATTCTGCTTCTGGGTATTCTCGGCTTTTTTACGCTGGTTCCTTCCCATCATTCTAATTTTATCCACCTGTCGTCTCTGTAATTACCTACTTTCAATTTAGGTCTCTGAGTGGACGTCCAACTTGTTGATTCCCAACGCCGAAATGTGAGCAACCCGCTGCGTGGGCTAAAACCGCAGCATTAAGATTCCAGGTGCTTTTCTGCTCAGGGATCTCCGGTCTGGCTTCCCTCTTGAATTCTTATTTCTATCATGTAAATGGATGACTCGCCTTCCCGGAGACCTAAACGGTGATCAAAAGGGAAGCTAGTCCTGTTTCCTCTGCACCAAAGCACCGGCAAAACCGCCACACCGGCCACAAGAGTCACGCTGGCGACCCGTGGGGCTCCTCCGCTGGGAATCCTAGTCCGTAAGCAACAAGAATTCTTCTAAAAATGCGGCGCTCTCTCGTTCTGTGCGCTTTCTCTGGGAGCTACAATCCTGAGCTGCTAGTAGTTGGCCATCTTGGATGTCTCCTGGGCTTGACTTTTTAATGGTCTTCTTTAAAAATTCAGATCTCTGTAAAATTAGATTGGGAGGAAATATTTGTCAGTTTTGAGGATTTCTTGATGGTTGGGAGGATGATCAAGATTGTGCTTTTGAAGCAGCAAAGCCTCTTTTTAACCGCAGTCCTTGTTGTACTTAGACTCCCTGGGTATAATACGAGCCGTGCCAGCCACATTCTTGATTTGCAGGCTTTGGGACACTGTTGAGATTTCCAGCCCTCGTTGTTTAATGCTGAGAGTCAACTGGAGCTAGTTATGGCGGAGACTAGAAAGCAGGATCATCAGATGAAAAGAAGCAATGGTTGAGAAAGTCAGCTCCCTCTGGGTAAAACACAAAGCTTGAAACAAGCAGCTGGAGGCTTGGCTGGATGTGCCCGTAGGAGGTGACCTCACATGTGTTATCCCATTTAATCTCCACAGCAATGGCAGAGGTGCCATGATAATTCCCCTTTTGCAGATGGGGACACTGAGGCTCAGGGTTGAACCAACTTTCTCATAGAAGGTGACTAGCCGGTAAGCCCCTAAGTCAAGATTAGAATTCTGGTCTAGCTGGCTCCAAACCCGGGCTAAGCGGCGCTCTTTATGGAAATTTGCAAGGACTTTTTGTCCCTTGTCCCTTCTTCTCAGTTTTCAGGAGCTTCTGTCATATGCTCAATGTCAAAGTTCTCTGGAAATAAAAGCCCTGCTCCCAACCGAAGTGTAAATGTCTTGTCTTCTGAATCCCAGATGGCATCAGAGGATCCAGTGTGCCCTGCAGCTCTGCCCGCTTTGCTGGGTGTCAGCTCATTCCTCCCACTGACCTCAGATGCCAGTCAGCCACACTAGACCAGAGGGAAAATTGCATTTTTAGGATGCTGCTTTATTCAGAAATTTGAAAACCATGAAGTATAGCAGGCATACGAAAGAGTGTACAAACCCATCCTTATCCAAGTTAAAGGAGAATGAAGTGAACACCTGTGTATAGTCTACCCGGATTGAGAACTAGAATGGTGTCGGGAGCTTAGAATTCCCCTGGCACCCCTCCCAACCTCATCCCTGTGCCTCCCCCATGGGTCCAATGTGTGTATCTTGAAGCCTATTATTTCCTTTTCCCTGTATTTGAAGATCATACAACTGGAACACCAATTGTGTGCAGAACGAGCCATCTTCCTGGCTTGCTTCCTCCCTCGGCCCTGTGTGGCTGAGTCACAGCTGCGGATGCACACACCTGTAGTTCATCTATTTCATTTTCATTGTTGCATCATATTCTTTTGGATGACTCTTCATCCAGTAGATTATTATCCATCCTATTCTTGATTTGGGTTGATTCTATTGGTTTGGGGGTTTTGTTTTGCGAATAATACTGGGTCTTTGGATATGCACATATTTAACTTGTCTTAATAATGCTCAATTGTTTTCCAAAGTGCTTCTACCAATTACATATCTACTAGTTGTGGGTGAGAGGTCCCGCTGTTCCATATACCATGTTTGGCATTGTCTGATTTTCAATTTTTCGGGGGCACTGTAGTGGTTGGAAAGTGGGACTTTGTGATTTTGTTTGCATTTCCTCGATTGCTAATGAGGTTGACCATTCTTTTCTGTTTCTGGCCATTTGTGATTCCTTTACCTTGCTTTTGCCTGCTTTATTTTCCCTCGGAGAGGGAACTGCTTGACTTTGTAAGTTATATGAATTGCAAACATCTCCAAATTTGTGGCTTGTCTGCTCACTTAAAAAAAATTGTGGAACAGAAGGGCTTAATCTAATCTACTCAAATTTGTCAATCATTCCCCTTGTGATTTGAGCTCTTGGAAGAAATGTTTTCTATTGCCTTCTGAAAACTCACAATTTTCCTTTACATTTATGCTTTTAATTCAACCAGACTTAATTTTTGTATGAAAATTTAGATAACTATTGTTCCAACATCATTTACTGAATATCCCACTTTTTTCCCCCAACTGATTTGCAAGGCCAGCTCTATAATAAATCAAGTTGCCATCAGTCTATAAGTCTGTCCGTCAGCTCTCTATTGTGTTCCATTATTCAATTTGCGTCTCTCTCCCTCCACAAAGACCTCGTTATCTTAACTATTAAAGCTTTATGATAAACATTCCTGATATAAGGCAAATCCTTTCACCTTGTTTTCCTTCAGAAATGTCAAAACCTCGGCTGGGTGCGGTGGCTCACGCCTGTAATCCCAGCACTTTGGGAGGCCGCGGTGGGTGAATCACCTGAGGTCAGGAGTTCGACACCAGCCTGGCCAACGTGGGGAAACCCCATCTCTACTAAAATACAAAAATTAGCCAGGCATGGTGGTGGGCGCCTGTAATCCCAGCTGCTAGGAGGGTGCTGAGGCATGAGAATCGCTTGAACCCAGGAGACGGAGGCTGCAGTGAGCCAAGATAGCACCACTGCACTCCAGCCGGGGCAACAGAGCAAGACTCCATCTCAAAAAAAAAAAAAAAAAAAAGAAAGAAAAGAAAGAAAAGAAATGTGAAAGCCTCTTTTGTTTTTATGTAAATTTTACGATCAGTTTGCCATTTTCCATTTTAAAAAACGGTTTGGATTTTGACTGGCATTGCATTACATTTATAGATTAATTTGGGGAAGAATAAACTCTTCATAATCCTGAACACGGGTATTTTTCCATTGATTTAGGTTTTCTTTATGGTCCTTTAATAACATTTCATAGTTTTCTCTGTCAAGCTTTAACAAGCCTTTTGTTAGTTTATTGCTAAGTTTTAATATTTTTGAATGCTATCATAAATGGTTTCTTTTTTAAAAAAATGCATTTTCCAGTTTCTTATTGATAGGGTATAGCAATGTAATTAATTTGTATGTATAGAATTTGCACGAGCAATCATACTGTCTTATTCTAATAATTTATCTTCAGATGCTTTTAAGTAGATGGGTAGACAAACATAGCAGTTGCCCATAATGACAAAATTTTCTACCTTTCTAATCCTTTTCCTCTTATTTATTTTTCCAGCCGTATTACACTGCTAGACCCTCCACTGCGGAGAGGGTAGTAACAGGCATCTTCATTTCACCAGAAAGTACGATGCGTGCTTTAGGAAGATATCGTTTTGCAGATGCCATTGATTGTATTAAGGAAATTCCTTTTTCTATTAACTTTCTATTGCTGCATAACAAAGTACCACAAGTTTAATGACTCAGAGCAACATACATTTACTACCTCAGTTTCCATGCTTCAGGAGCCTGGGTACAGCTTAGCTGGGTTATTTGGCCAGAGTCTCACTAGGATGTAGTCAACATTTTGCCAGGCTACATTCTTGTCTGGAGGGTCAACTAGAGAAGACTCTTTTCTCCAAGCTCATTCAAATTGCTGGCAGAATTCATTTTCTGGTGGCTACATGTCTGGGGGTCCTGGCTTATTACTGGCTGTTGGCCACTCTCCTAGAGGCTGCACATAGTCCCCTGCCTTGGGCCTTGGCAGTTCATAACAGCTCTGTTGTGTCAAGGCCAGTGGGAAAATCTCTCCAGTCCGTTAATATGGAATCATATTAAAGAAAGAAAGAGCGTAATCTTGGGAGTGACATCTCATCGCTCCTGCCATATTCCATCGGCCAGAAGCAATGCTCAGGGTTTGTTTTTTTATTTTTAATTTACCCATGTTCCATTAATCTTTCCAAAAACCTATTTTTGTTAGATTATTTTTCTTTGATTCATTGGTAAGTTTTGTTTTTCTAAGATTAAGAAAAAATTCGTATTCTTTGGGTCAGGTGCAATTTAATTCTGGTATACTCCCCCACCCCCTACACCTATTTCTAGATTTGGTTTGATCGTAGCATGTTTAGGATGTTTGAATCAACAGTCATAAGTAAAACCGATCTATAATTTTCCTTTCTTATAGCGTCCTTATCAGGTTCTAATATCCGTCCTATGCTAGCCTCATAAGATAACTTGGGAAGTGGTCTTTTTCTTTTCTTTTTTTCTTATGCTCTAGAAAACAATTATGTAAATTGGATTTACTTTGCTATTTAAATGTTTGGTAGAATTTGCTAAAATCATCTAGGCCAGTTTTCTTTGTGACAAAATTTTGAATCATTCATTCATTCATTTATAGTTTAAAAAATGAATTTATGATTATTCCTTTTTTCTATTTCTTCTTGAGTCAGTTTTGGTAAGTAATCTTTTTCATTTCCAAATATCTTCTTATCGTTTTAGCATTTGTGGCATGATTCCTAATAATGGTTTGTGTTCTCTTTCTGTCCCTTTTCTCCCTTTCTCTCTTTTTTCCTCTCTTGGTCAATCCTGCTAGAGGATTATCAATTTTATTAGTATATTCAAAGGGACAACTTTTGACTTTTTAAAAATCTCATTCAGTGTGAGTTTACTTTCCATTTAATTGTTTCTGCTCGTCTCTATTTGTCTATTCTACTTTATTTTGGCAATCTTATGTTCATCTTTCTAATTGCTTAAAATTTCATTCAACTCATTTTGAAACGTAGTGTTTTCATTAATGTTCTGTTTTGCATATTTGGATTTTTCATTATGATTTATTCTGATTCATAAATTATTTATAAATATGCTTCTTAATTTCCAAAGATATTTTAGTTACAATTTTTTGCTTACTGAATTTTATTTATTGCTTTTATTATTAGTTTCGTTTCTTTTTTTTTTTTTTGGAGTTCAACTTCCACCAGGTATGATAGTTATTTTGCATTTTTTTTTTTGAAACGGAGTCTTGCTTTGTCACCCAGGCTGGAGTGGTGAAGTGGTAGGATCTTGGCTCACTGCAGCCTCTGCCTCCCAGGATCAAACAATTCTACTGCCTCAGCCTCCCTAGTATCTGGGATTACAGGTACATGCCACCACTCCCAGCTAATTTTTGTATTTTTAGTAGACACAAGGTTTCACCATGTTGGCCAGGCTGGTCTCCAACTCCTGACCTTAAGTGATCCACCCATCTCAGCCTCCCCAAGTGCAGGGATAACAGGTGTGAGCCACTGTGCCCGGCCTAAACCTTAGTATATATTACCCTGCAGTCAGAGAATTTTGTTTGTATGGTGCCATTCCTTTAAAATTTGTTGAACTTGCTTTAGTGCCCAGTATGTGGTCACTTTTCATTAATATTCAATGTACAAAAAAAAAGTGTGTCCTATAGATTTTATTATGTCATTCAATTTTTCTATATCCTTTCAGATTTTTATTTTGTCTGCTTGATCACCTACTTCCTCAGAAAGATGTATTAAATTTTCCTGCTATGGGTGTATGTTTGTTTTGCTGTAATTCTATAAATGTTTGCTTTATGTATTTTAAGGCCATATTATTAAGTGTATTCTATATACTTTAAATTGTTATCTTTTCTTGGAGAACTCAGTACTTTTTACATTAAAGCCTTCCCCTACCGCCCAGTATTTATATAGCTATACCCACTTTCTTTTGATTAAAACATACTTGTCATTTCTTTTAAAAATTCATACTTTCAGTTTTTCTTTATGCTATGTTTTAAATGTGTTCCTTGTAAATAGCATTTATTTGAATAATTTAAAACATTTGGTCTGACAATCTTTTTTTTTGCCTAGAGTATATAACTTTCATTGTGATTATGGAAATCTTTGGATCTATTTATACCATTTTGTTTCGTCCTTCGAATTTTTTCTTTTATGTGTTTTTCCCCTCCTTTCCTACCTTCTTTTGAATTGATTTTTTCTCTGTATTTTTCAAACTCTACTAGTTTGAAAGTTGTGGACTCTGTTTTAATTAGATTATTGAATATAATTTAAATCATCAAACTCTGAAGTTATCAATATTTACCTTCCTTCCAAACTATACTGTTATGGTTTGAATGTGTTTCCCCAAAAGCACGTGTAGAACCCTAATCCCCAGTGTAACGTGTCGGGAGGTGGGGCCTACAGGGATATTTTAGGTTATTATGGCAAAGCTCTCATGAATGGATTAATGCCAACTATTAAAAGAGCTTGAGGCTGCAAGTTCACTCTTGTGCCCTCTCTTGCTCTTCCATCTTCCACCTATGGGATGATGGATCAAAAAGGCTCTCAAAAGGTGCCGCCCCTCAGTCTTGGACTTGCCAGCCTCCAGAAATGTGAGCCAATAAATTTCTGTTCATTATAAATTACCCAGTCTCAGGTATTCTGTTATAGCATCAAAAATAGACAAAAACAAATACTCAGATCTTAGGTCCCTTTTATTCCACTCATCACCCCCTCCTGACTATAAATCATTTTCCACTTTAGTATTTTTTTTTAAATCAACTTGGTTCATCTAACAGAATCTCCTTCTGTGGTTCTTTTCTTTCTCCACCACTCTGCTAACTTGGTGGTACATGCTAAAGTCAATTTTGACATTCCAAATTTTCTTGTTAGCCTACTTAATCTTTGTGTTTTAAACTTTTTAAATGTCAGAACTACTGAACAGGCACGTCTCTTTCATTCTCATGCTGGTTACTCCTCTGGGAGATGTGATGTGTGCCCAGGAGGTTGGTTCTTCTCCACCAAGACTTTTTATGTTGGATATGACAGAAAATTCACCTCCAAATGGTTGCAATATAAAGCAAAGTTACTGGCTCAGGAATTAGAAGATTCAGTGGCTCCTAGGATATTACTAAGGTGGTGTATTCTCCAACATCAACAACCAGTTCTCTGAGTCTTCAGACAAGCACAGCTGTTGACAATTCAATTCAATTCTGACATGAACTATGTGGAGTTAGCCCAGACCCCACAGGTTCAGGACTCAGTCCCACAAGTGTGACCTTCACTTCAGACGCCGGTCACAAGTCCTGGCCTCTCATACTTCGGACTGACTGGCTATGAATTAGGGGTTCCAACAACTCCCTCCTCAGGTTCAACGATTTTCTAGAATGGCTCACAGAGTTCAGGAACATATTTACTTATGTTTATGGATTTATTTTAAACGATATTATAAAGGATACAAATGAACAGCCAGGAGAAGAGGCACATAGGGCAGGACCCAGAAGCATCCCAGGCACAGAAGCTTCTATCCACGGAGCTGGGCGTGCCACCTTCGTGGCACGTGGATGTGTTCGCCAACCTGGAGGTTCTCTAGACTCTTTTGTTTAAGCATTTTTACGGAGGTTTCATCATCACATAGCCATGATCATTTTTTTTGTTTTTTTGAGACAGCCTCGCTCTGTTGCCCAGGCTGGAGTGCAGTGGTGCGATCTTAGCTCACAGCAACCTTTGCCTCCCAAGTTCAAGCAATTCTGTAACAGGCGTGCAACACCACGCCTGGCTAATTTTTGTATTTTTAGTAGAGACAGGATTTCTCCATGTTAGCCAGGCCGAAGGTTCCAGGTTTCTAATCAAAGCTTGGGTTTTCTGGTGACCAGCTCCCATTTTGGAGCTGTCCAGGAACCCAGGAAGAGTTATCTCATTATAACAAGAAGGGGGTCCTATCACCCAGGAAATCCCATGGGATTTAGGAGCTCTGTGCCAGGAACCAGGGACAAAGACCCAATATATATTTCTTATTTATTTTATTTTTTTTTTTGTTGGGTTGGAGTCTTGCTCTGTTGCCCAGGCTGGAGCAGATTGACACGATCTCATCTCACTGCAACTTATGCCTCCCAGGTTCAAGCAATTCTGTCTCAGCCTCCCAAGTAGCTGGGATTACAGGTGAGTGCCACCATGCTCGGCTAATTTTTTTATTTTTAGTAGAGACGGGGTTTCACCATATTGGCCAGTCTGGTCTCGAACTACTGACCTCATGATCTACCCACCTCAGCCTCCCAAAGTGCTGGGATTACAATCGTGAGCCACCACGCCTGGCCATATTTCTTATTATTGCCACACAAGATCCCCTCTCCCCTCCCCTCTGCCTTTGGTGGTCTTCATCCTCATGTTCCCATTAGTGGCTCTCTCTCAATTCATCCATCGCCCCTCATGAAACAAAAGGGTTGTAGCAGCTCATGACCAAAGCAGAACCACACCTTCCAGGGGTACAGGGTCTTTTCTGGTAGCTCCGACTCAAGCTCTGGGCTCTGGGGTTCATTTGCTCCCATTGGCCTGATTTGCGCCACATGCCCATCCGTTTTGGCTAGGATGATGAGGTACTCTGATGTCTTGAGCCTGCCATGCCCCGCTAGAGGTCTGGAAGTCATAGTTGGGATGAGGGAAGGGCAAATTCACTAAAGAAAAATCTGCATGCTGTTGGCAGAGAATTGGGGAATGGGTGTTCTGGAGGTAGTGAATAAATGTCCCCTACAGTTTTCTCACGTCTTATTTCCAAGAACAGAACTGAGAGTGTCAGTTCCTCCCATTGATGATCTGACTATACTCATCGAGCATTTTCTCAGCTAAACTGCAACCAAACAGGGTCCTATGTTCCCAAATTTGTGAATCAAGTAAACATTGCATGGTTATTCTCGGAAAAAGGTCTCTGAGAAATCCTGAGTAAATTCGTTAAGATTCCCAAATTCCGAAGTTCAGGATGAGTTATATATCTACCTTCTCATTCCAAGAGGTGGGAGGTGAGGAGGGTGTTCTAAGAAAGGGCAATTGAATCACAGCTTACAGGCACTTACAGAAGACCTGACATTTCCCTTGATGAGTGACTGGGGTGTGGGTGCCCCATTACTGTATGCATTCTTTCTTGAGGAATACTTGATTGCTTTTAAGTGATACCCCAGTGTTTGAAAGTAGGAAGCAGGAAAGAGTTGGAAAGGCATTTTACCTAAGTGAAGAGGAAGTCGCCCTCAGGTAGTGGTAACATATGGCATGCATGTTTTTCACCTTTGGTTTTCCGGTGGGGTGGGTAGGAATGCATTTTAAGAGATGCTATTTAACGTGGCTTGTTCTCAGAAAAAATAACATGTAAATTTCAAATTCATGCTACAAGCAGATTAAGTTAATTTTGGCTAATCTTCATGTATTATTTGCAGTGGTGACTGCAATGAAGATTAATAACCTTGACCATCATTAGCATAATCCTCTGTAATGCTGGATATAAAATCACATCATTTTAATAATCGAATTTAATGTTTCCTGACCAGTGGGGGTTCTTGTAGCTTTGCAAGTATTAGCTGTAAATTCTTTAAACTAAAGGCAGATAACTTTGAAAATGATCAATGCCCCTGGAATATCAAATGCACTATGAATTATTTTAACCAGTCACAATATACCTAGCTTTGTTTCCTTTGAGAGGTTGCCAGTGTAGGGTGTATGCATGTGTGTGTGAACGTGTGTGTGTTGAGACGTAGGGGTCTTTTCTTCTTAGCTAACATTTGCAAAATGGAGAACCAGCTACTATATGAGGATGAATCAAGAAAGAGCATGGAGAGGCTATGGGCAGGCCTCAATGTACCCCATCAGTCCAGGAGGCATTCTCAATGTGGTATGGTTCCAGTTTAGTTTCTGGCTGTTACTCTCCATCTGATTCTGGGCAAATCATTTCTCTTGAATCTCGATCTCCTATGTGTAAGGCAAGGGCCATGACCTAGACGAATGGCTCTAACAGGCATGGCCTGCCTTCTCATCTGCATCCACATACAGTGCCAGCATCTTGTTTTTGACAGCCATACAGACAAGCCTTTTCCTGGATGCCAGGGGCATTTTCTTTTCCCTCAGATTGCTCTATTCCTGTTGTCCTGCAGGGGGTGCTCTTACTCAGAGGCTCCTGAATTCTGAATTGGCAGAATTGCCCGTTTTGGAAAACTGGGCCCACCTCCGAGTTCTAATGTCTTGTTTTTCCAGCTTCTACAGTTATGCATGATATAATAATGGATCACATTTTCTTTATAATAGGAGACAACATTTTATTTAATGGTTAAATATAGTCTGGAAAAGATCAATGGGTACAACATAGCAGGTTACCCCATTTTTGTGCATTAGGTTTAGTGAGTTACCTGCTAGCAAGGACAATGTGTTATGTTTAACGTTTTCGTCTAGTGAAAACTGTCAGAATAGCCCTCCCTCAATCATCATCCAGAGCTAAGGCCCAAGGAAGACGTTATACCCAGACAGAGCGTGTGCCAGGAGAAAGCGGCAGCCAGCCAGAGGAATACCGAGTGCGGGAAGAGTAACCTGGCCGCATTGTGTGCCAATGCACGCACAGCCTGAATGCAGATCAGCATAGGCTCAGGGGGCCAGGACTGAAAAGGCATGAGGGCAAGGTGAAAAGGAATCAAGCTTTGAGCGAATCTCTATCTTTACAAAAATCTTGCCCCCTCCCATTTGCCTCTCTTCCCCTCTCCTCGCCACCCAGGGGGAGGGGAGAGATCCTGGGGACGGCTGTGCCAGGCTGGGTACTGGCAGCCTCAGCGAGCTCTGGATCAGTGATGCTTAACTCAGGGTACCTCTTAGAGCCACCTGTGGTGCTTCAGGGACATGCCCAGGTGTCACTCAGATTCTGCTTCTGAGTCTCCATGGATTGAGAAGCCTGGCGTGGGGTTTTCAAAGGCATCTAAGATGGGTCTATGGAGACCCTCTGCTCAGATAAATGGAAGGAGTGCTGTGTTGAACTGCCTGACACTTCACTTGAACATAGTTGCCAGTTTGCCTTATCACACATCAGTGTGTCTAGATATTCTCATTGATGAACAGCCATTTGCCTTAGGAGTGGCTCTCACGCTCGACAGGTGGTTAAAATGGGTTTAGTATTAAGGCCTTCCATGTGTTTTCATGTTGAGGGGGGCAGTCTCCTAAGTTAACACTATCATGAAGACCAGGGCCGTTCTGGCCTTGCTTAAGGGAGCAACCGTTTCCAGGGGATGCTGTTTCCGATCTAAATTAAGATTTCCTCTTTCAAAAAATCTTGCGTTCACAGCTATACACATAGGGAAGGAAGAAGATAAAGGAAACCAGTCACTTGCGTTTTTGGTTTTTTGGTTTTAGTCAGTTCTCTTCTTGTTTTTATTTAATGCCATCATATGATATTAGCGTACGCCATAACATTTGAAAATGTCCATTCTCTCCAGCTGCAGTTCAAGAGGGAGTGGGGAAGGCCATGGACTAAGCCCTCCTTCAAGATCACGCTCCCATACTTCACACAGAGAAGAAAATGCAGTCTCCCATCCGGATCCTTAGACCCACACACCAGCCCACCACTCTCATTCCAGATGCCCTAAGCCTGGGTCTGGACACGTGGTCAACACACATCCTGGATCTTACAGATCCAATGGTGACCAGCAGTAGAACTGAAGCCTCTAAGTTTTCGTTCACTCCCAAAAGTGTGCTGAGAAATCCTAGGCTGTTTTGTCAATTTAATTCCTGTAGATGAGTCATTTGCTCCTCAGTTTTCTATGGCCCAATTTCCCCATCGGAATAATGGGAATAATGTCATCCACCTCACAGGGCGAGGACTAATTTATTGGCATTTGAGGTCCTTGGATGAAATGTATGACCGTGTATAAGTATAAAGTGTTATTATTTAGTAATCACTGAGTTGGTAAATGTATTCATTCATATGGAATTTTTGGAGGAGAGCTTTAAGGAATGACAGCAGTAGAAATGCAGCTAGATATATTTTTGAAAACATTTTTTAGGTCTACCAACTTAGAAAAAGTCCCAAATATTACATACTCTTTCTAAAGCACCTAATTCGCATTATTATTATTATTTGCCTAGAACTACAGAAAAATTTACGCGAAGGAAAGTGAGGGTGCAGGGTTTTCAACTTGGGGAAATTCATTTCCCATCCCCTGGCTGCCAAGCCTTCCTACTCACAATTCCACAAGTGTGCCTGCAGCTGTGAGGACAGCTGGAGAGATCTGTTGTGTTTCTGGTCCCCTCTGACATTTTGCAGTGTCTCTTTTGATTGACACTGTATACAGGGCATGACCACTCTGACTTGGCCCTGCCTATGATGAAAGTGTCACCATGGGGGCAGGAAGCTAGAGAGATTTAGTTGGTTTAAAGAAGTGTAATATGCCCTTGAGCTTTGAGCACAGCAACAGAAATCTGGCGACTTTCTGGAGCTCTAGGGACTTCTAACCAGAGCACATGGGTTCGTTATAAGCTGTCAGACCACAGTAATAGAAGACCTTTGGCTAACGTAGAGAAAGGCTGATCATACAGGCAGTTGTATGATTTAGATAGGCAGGGCCCATGGAGCTGTGAAGAGTTCACTAGGACTCCTCTGCCTTCCAAGACACAGGTTCCCACCTCATTCAGGGAGAGAGAGTTCCCACTGGTCCACCTTCTGTGTATGTTACCAAAAGGCAACCATATTTGGAGCCGATCTAAGTTCCAGCCCCTGCAATTTCATTCGCCTTCCCTTAGTAAGGAATACAAACAAATGATAAGAAAACCACGCAGAGCATGTAAAGACCAGGCCCTTCTGATGCTGATTTGTGGAGAGAACTGGGCACGAGACTGAACAAATTTTTAGCTGTTGCCTTATGGGAACCACAGAAATGGATTGAAATAAAACTTACGAAATCACTTTAACCACTCTTATTTATGCATTACCACCAAGGGAAAACAAAGTCAGTGAAACAGAAAAATGTTTTCCAAGGGAAAAATCAGTTTCCTCTTTGGTGACCTGAGAAAGTTTACCATAACTCCATTCAAAACCTTCAGGCACTTGACTTTTTTTTTTTTTTTTTAATATCCTTTACCTTTTTAATAAAAAGTAAAAAACAAACAAAAAATACATCAATGTTCTGAATAGAACCTCTCTATGTAAAGGTCTCACTGAACAAATAAACATAGGACCAGACAAAAGAAATGGAGTGGTGAATAGCAATATGATATATTAAGAAGCATTTATATATGTATGTATATATTATATATGAATGTGTGGGTATATGTGTGTGCACCTATGTATGTATAAATCTAAATATTTGCCTACATACACGTCACACACATACGTATTTATACTGACCTCTTTAGACTGAAGTCCAAGGCACTTTTTACAATGAACAGGTTAAAGCCATTAATTTAGAACATAACTGTTTCTGGGTACATATCAAGTTATGGCACCAATGATCAGAATTCACATCTTTCCTTGCCCACCTTGGAGTGTTTCTTGTTGGTGCAACAAATAAGCCAATTGGCTTTAAAGGAGATTAGGAATGTTTCTAGATGGTTAAACTCACTTCTCTTGCTGGTTTCCTCTAGAGGAGGAGAGTTCTCACTGGTGAGATGCTGAGTTGCTCAAGGAAAGAACACAGGGCTCAAGAACACAACAATTCCTGTACTGTGCTAAGCAGAGACTCCTGGAGCCTTGCAGAGGACCTGCCCTGAGGTTCCACCTGATATTCTGATGCCCTGGTAGCCTAGGCTAAAAAAAAAGACTACAACTTAAAAACAGGGGCTTTGAGGTGGCTCAAGGCTATGAACTGAGGGCTATTTAGGTAAGACCGGAAAAAGACTCTCTCTTACTGACTTTATTATATTTTATGTAGACCACCCAAGCTACATAGCCTCAAGTGCAACTTTAAGATGCATTTGTTTTTATCCTTATGATCATTCAGAACCTTCACATCATCAAATGATTCTGTAAATGAGACCAGGAAGAAATAGTTTCATTCTCTAATTATTAACGAGGTTGGTTATCACTGCACTGAGATGAGGCCAGCGCTTATCAGTATTTCCGGTGCCCACAGGTCACCTGGGGATTTGTTAAAAGGCCAATTCTGACGAAGAAGGTTTTGCGTGGGGCCTGAAATTCTGCATTTCTAACAAGCTTACAGATGACGCTCATGCTGCCGGTCTGTGGACCTCACTTTGAGCAGCAAGGGTTAGCATGTAGCCATGGACTTGAACTACTGTCAAGGGGTCTGCTTTCCCCAGATGATGAATTTGCATTTGTTTCCTTGATTCTAGATGGAATACAACTTTGAGGGGATAGGTCAGAATGTATTTGCTCTTTATAAATGTAAGTCTTAGTCTGAGCAATGTTAGAAGGAAAAACTAAAAGAAAAAAAGCATTTAGTAGCAGAAAAGTGTTAAGAAATAAATCAATTACCACCAATACATTCATCAGTCAATTGTAAAATTGAAAATAGGCTAATTTCCATTATCTGGTGAGTAAGTAACCTTATAAAAACAGGTGCCCTGGAGTTCAGATGGCTTTAGTGGAGCTCAGCCTAACATACAACTGAAGAGTAAAATACAGGTACTGAGAGAATTTAGCTCCCAAAAAAGAAAACTGTGTACAAGTTAGGGCTCAGTTACACAGACAGACTGAAAATGGGCATTTAGACATTTCTCTTTCTGACAGCGTGAATAGCTACTGCCATTGAAGCCCAAGACTTATCTACCTTTGACATAAATTGAAATCTGAGAGGATTCCAGCCTTTTCCCAGGAGAAAATTTGTTTTGCACTATCTGTAAATCTATGTGAATTTCCAGGGTTTGGGAACGGAAGAGACACATAAGCTCAGCTAAAGCTGCCCCAATGCCACCTGGTTCGCACCTGTACAATATCACACCAGCGACAATAGCAAGTGAGGGTCCTTGGTGAGAAGAGGCTCACTGATTCTAGAAAACCTTTATTCTGTAACCAAACACAACCTGTTTTCATCTAGAAGTAGTGCCTTAGCCATACGAAGGAGGGAACTGAGAACTTCTACATGTGTGTCTTAGCTGCTCTACAGAGAAAGAGGGCTGTGGATTCCATGAGTTGTTTAATTTTGCTATAAAGGACAATAGCTCAATGGGAACTCTTTATTTCCTCCCCGCTAGAGGAAGCTAGCAAAAAGGGCAGCCCGGCTCTTTGCTGGCTCCTCCCATCATTCCCTTGGGAGCTTGGCTCCATGATGTTGACAAACGTGTGGGAACCTTGCTCCCTCAAGGGTACGGCCAATTTAGAAAGGCACATCTGCACACTGGACTCTTATTGGGCCTTGTACAGACTGGAAACCCAACCCCGGTTTCACTTACACAGAGAAACTCAGAATGGCTAGAATTTTGAGCATTTTCAGTTACAGGAAAACAGAGCTCTTCCTTATACCCAATTCTGACATTGTCAAAGGAAAACTGGTTGGCTGAGTTTGAGATTTATATAATTTATGTAATGAGGCCTTTGAATTTATATAGAAAGAGCCTGCACTTTCATTAAACTGATTTGCACAGCTACTAAAGGAGTGATGGCTTTTAAAATCTCTTCTGAAATGGCTTGATAGAATTTAGGGTAGAATTATTCTTCTAAGCTTGGAATAATGTTCTTTTGTCTCTGATACTCAGGCCTGGGAGAATTAGAATATGGCAGTACAGTAGGCTGTGGAAGGAGGACCCTTGGTCTGGGTGCCTGGCAATCACTAACAGTGATGTGTACTCAGAAACAGTCACTGGGAGAGCAGGCTGACAGTCGACCTGCTAAACACTAGTTTGATACAAAATGTTAATTGAAAGTTACAATATATTTTATAATATATCAATATATTTCATATTTAAAATAAACTGTTATGCTTTCTCCTATCGTTAAAAAATAGCAAGCAGTACAGAGGCAAGATGCAAATTCATATTAAAGCTCATCTGATTCTGAATATAAACACTCCAGTTTCTGAGCTTGCCATGAAAATATTTCCTCCATTAACATCCTGTCATTCTCTTTTGCTGTTCTCTTGTGGCCGGTGCAGGATGGAGAGTCTGGGACCAAAATTGAGTTGTTGCGCCATTAAAAAACTTATCTGATGAAGGTGGATCAGTTCTGGTTGAGATTCAAAACCGAGACAATATGACACAGCTAGAGAATGTTTATTCCGTGTCCTTCTTCTGTGACGCTGGACGTTGGCTCCTTCGATCCGATTCAGACATGTATACGTACTTTTCTTTTTGGCTATAAATGTCAACATCTCTTTGGGATCCTAACTGCAGGTTGGTGTTGAATTTTGTGCTTTTCCTCCACCAGCTTGGTTGGTCACGACGTCTCTTTTGTTTGTTTCAACACATAGCCCAGGCCCAAGATTATAGCTTCCAGGATACATTTTTCAGGTGTGTAAACAACTGTTACAGGGCACTTGGCACCTAGATTTGGAGGTCATAAGTTGAAGATTTGACAATGGTTTTGTTCAGAGGGAGCTCCAGTTCATGTTTGGGTGTTTCCAGTAATGGCATAAGACAAAAAGATCACAGTTATATATTTTTCTATCTGTATATATGTATATACCATTGCACTGAGTACTTTTTAATAAGCTGCGGTCTGTTTCAATAAAAATCTACATATTACTTGTCTGACAGGAGTTTAAAGTTAATTTCTATTCATGCAGCCTGGCACAAGCTTTCTACTACCATAAGCAGACAGTTAATGTTGCTATCCCTGTAAACTCCTTTCTTAGTGGTGCCAATGATCCCATTTCCTGAACGTTTACTTTGGCAGCAGTAGAGAAGGAAAGGATAGTGTTGGGGCGTCAGGGAGCCCACTGACTGCAAGGGGAGAGAAGGGGCTGTGCGTGCCTCCGGGGAAGCCACCAGGCAGCTGTCTAAGGTCCTGAAATCCAACCCTGCCCAGTCAATGGGGATCCTTCATCTGCTTCTAGCAACTCTCAGAGAAGAACGAATATAGAAAACTGGGGACATATTTTAGGATTTAAAAACACTAACTTAAAAAGAGTAGGAACCTACTGGTAGTGCAATGACTTCACAGTATTTCAGCTGTGGCACTGTGAGGGGAGCAACACCGTTTGTTCTGGGTGAAACACTGATTCTTAATTTGGAGTGTACTGTTTGTTGAGTTGCACTCTAGAGGAGGAGGAAAGTCCTGGAACTATGTGCTAATCCCATATTTCTCCCTGCTGATTTTTACCACTATTTAATATGCACTAATTACTTTTTGGTAGCTACTGACTGCATTCAAATGTAACATCAAGTTGTGAACTAGATACAGTCAGTCTGGGTTGCTGTTGATGGCAAAGGTGATTTCATTTGTTCTCTATTGAATTCTTTGTGCTTAATAATATTAACTATTCTCTTCTTTTAAGTAAAGAGAAATTGATGAATGAGGTGGTTGTATGAATTGGCCAAAGATGTGGATCCAGTCTTAGATTTTTATTTATTCTGATTTTGTATCACTAGGTTTCTTCTTTTCCGTGATTGTTTATTCACAAAGAAATTATAAAAATTTAAGGGGTAAATCCTCCAATATATTAAAATCATTACTTCTTCAATGCTGTTCCTTCTTGGCCTTTAATAATAAAAATAGCTTGTACATGCTCAGCGCTTGGAATTTACTTTCACGTACATTTTCTATGTCTCCTAATTCACAAGATTGTTGTTCCACCACTGGCCCCTGCTGAGGTTGGTCAGTGGTGGCTCGGGGCCTTCCCCCTCTTGTTCTTTTGGATTGTATTAAGCACTTCTAGAGACATGACGTCATGAAGTTATGTGTTATGAAGATGACAAGAGCAGTTCACAGACACTTTATGAAAATTTATTGATGATGATCATATATATGTGGCCTTTGATCCAAAGGTGAAGACTTTTATTTGGACTTCAATCTAAGGAGGACTGAGCCCCTACTCTGGTATAATTTACCAACTAATGCTATGTCCTGAAATTCCACTGAGATTAGTTGTCTTAAAGTATCACAGTACATCCCTGACTTTACAGTACATGAAGCTATAATATGGCTTAAGCAATGGGGAGGGGGGTGGCTCCTTATTTCTAATTCAAGTGTCTAGATATTTTAGGGAATATTAGAGTGATTTTTATCTGTCACTGAGTTATCAGAAAGGTTATAGTAGGGGATCTGCCACTGGGTCAGTCCTCCAGGAGTGGGCAGATCTTGATCAGTACAGTATTGAAGTTACCATAATTAATAGTTTTTACATATAGCCAATTTTTTGTTGTTGTTGAGATGGAGTCTTGCTTGAGGGACTGGAGAGCAGTGGTGCAATCTTAGCTCACTGCAACCTCTGCCTCTTGGGTTCAAGTTATTCTCCTGCCTCAGCCTCCCAAGTAGCTGAGACTATAGGTACCCACCACCACAGCTAATTTTTGTATTAGTAGAGATGGGTTTCGCCATGGTGGCCAGGCTGGTCTTGAACTCCTGATCTCACGTGATCCTGTCTCCTCGGCCTCCCAAAATGCTGGGATTACAGGTGTGAACCACTGCGCCTGACTATGTATAGGCAATTCTTGAGCAGATCATTAAACCTCCTCCACTACAAAACTTGAAAGTAAGGTGCAAGAAGGCATGACATAAGAATCCACCTGCCCCTTTTCCCATCTGACTGTGATGCTGAGGTGTGGTGGAATTAGCCGAAAGGTGTAGGAAGAAAACTTGGGTGAGTTACACCCAGAATAATTAATACCTAAGTCATCAAGGGTTGATTGTACTTGCAGCAGAACAGGTAACTGTCCCACATAAAGCTGAAATGCTAGTATAGAGGAATAGTTATTACAGGATCAATGTGCAGGTTCGATCACTTTTTTTTTTGAAGCATAAGTATTCTTTTGCCAAGAATGAAAATCATGTATAGCTATTGCACTACCAATAGGTCAAGTCATGCTACAAATGTCCATGTGTTTCTAGGATGCCGGTGGCTACTGCTACCAGAAATAACTCCCATCACTTCCTGGACTAGTGTTGCTAGTTTGGTCTTTGGGGTTTACCTAAGTGACAGCATCAGTGATGGGTGAAAGAATTATTCACAGACCCAATGGAGAAATCACAGTCTGTGCACACTTTTGGCCAGGAAGAGTGGCAGTGGAATCTTGCATGTCATTTGGTTGAAATTAAGACTAAATCTTATATGTGCATACACCCACACCCACACCCACACGCACACATATCACAGGGTTACATCAGAATGAAAGAGTTGAATAAGAATCACTAGTTGAAGGCTGTAGGTTTAAATGATCAGGATTGGCACACTCAGAGCAGCCCACCCGTGGTCTTCACTTTGTGAAATGGAACTAATGCCACAAGGAAACTGCATGGTTATTTCATCTGTTTGCACATCTGCTTATATGTTCAGCCGAACTGTCACTGAAAACAAGAGCACCATTCTTGGGACATAAAAAAAGGAGGGGAAACTTTCAGATAATCAACAGTTAAAAGGACAAGTAAAAAAATAAGCCAGCAGCAAGTGTGGCATCTCTGGTATGCAAAACAACTAATGAAAGTGTTCAAAGGAATTACCAAGGCAAGCCATTAAGACTATAAACCATCGAAGGAGCAGCAGCAATAGCAAGAGACAGAAGAGGGTTAGCAAGAGACCAGATCTTCCTGAAAGAGTGGCCTTGGCTCTGCGGTTGTCTACCTTGTGCTGTCGTTAGAAGAACAGGCCCAGTGCTGCAGAAGAAAAATCTCCATGCCAAGGCACTGCCTTCAGAATGGCAATGATGTCTTCTTACAAAGGGAAACCCAAGATGACAACCACAAGCAAAAAACCACTCTTTCGTTTTACCTTCCACAGATGAAATAGTCCACACAGTGCCATTCAATTTCCCACAGGCAGAAACCAAAGACCTCAGAATGAGAAAAGTGATGAATAACACGACGGTTTTCATACCACGAATGTTACGTGTGGTCCGATGATGGAGCAATGAAAAAATGTTTCAGTGCCTCTCGCTACGCTGAACCTTGATGTTTCTGAAGTCTCTTGGAGTTTGAGATGCGTCGGAATAGCTTTTGCACCAAGATTAACATGGCACAGTGGGAACAGGCTACTGACAAATCTACGTCCTCTTACCTTACCCACAGGGCTCCCTAAGGGTTCCCTCTATTCTCACAACATTTCATTCTGAGACGACTTCAGGTCAGGTAGAAGGGACCACATGGGCCACTCTTCATCACGTCTCCTCCCGGCTCAGAGGCTCACAGGTGAGGCGCTTGGCCCTTTTGCACTCCTAATATCTGGGGCTGGAAACCTGTTGCTGGATAAATACAGCTCAGCAAATCTCCAAAGCATATTTCTATTCGCTAAGGTGTTATTGAATTGCTCTTGTCTGTACATGTCTGCACACACACGCACAATTTCTTGTCCTCTCCCCCAACACACACAGGCATACACCTGGTCATGTGGTCCATCAAAACACAGCTTGTTTGGATGGAAGAAGAAAACTCTGCAGATGCTGTTATTTTTAGAAGCCTGCTTATCCCTCCTGAACGACAACAATTTTGGCTTGGCATCCATTTCAAATCAAGCAAGGTGCATATCCAGGACAAAGCAACCTGCATTGTGTCTGAAGGGACCCGCATCTTCAGTGAAACTCAGAATGTGTCCGCTACCCGATAACTACCTGAACTGAAAGCACCCCACGTTCAGGTTCAAACCAGCTCAACACCCATGGAACGGGTGCCTACTGTGTGCAGGGTAAGGTGTCAAGTCCCTTTTTATTTGGATTAAGCTCAAATAAAAAAGGACCTGGACCGAAAGCTGGATGTGTGTGTGTACATGTACACGCTTGCAAACACACAGGTTTCTATGGGTGTTTATATTGAGTGGAAAACCTGGCTTTTTATTTGTCTGTGTCTTTTTTTTTTTTTTTTTTCAGTCTGATTTGGGTATATTTGTTTTGGCAAGTTGTGGGCAGCTCTCTTTTCCTTTTGTCACACAGAGGCTTCTGTTGACAAAAGGAAGAGAGAGAGGTGAGTTCAAAGACCCCCATGGTGAAGAACCCATTCCCCCAAGCCTGACACAACCCCCTCTCCCAGCGGACCCCTCTTCTGGACTGGCTTCACTGTTGGCTACTTCAGTGCTTCTGACCCCCACCCCCCACGTGAAGACCTGAGATTGAGCGTGGATTTCTGTTCTCCACCAGCTCTGCAGAAAGGGCCCCGCCAGAGGCGTCGCTTCCTGTCATCTCCTCTTCCCGCTCCCAAGTAGAGGCACCTAAACAGAGATTAGATTTCTGGTTTCAAGGCATGTTGGACCAAGCACGCTGAACGAACATGAGTTAGTTAATTAGCTCGGTCTCTCTTCTTTCCGTTCCCTGGTCTGAATGTTCCTTGATGGCAAAGCGACCAGGAGAGAGTTGATTTGCATCTTAAGACCTATGGGTAATGCTTCTGGAGTGGGGAGATTTATTTAGCAACTGCTTGAACTTGTGTATGGGGTCGGGAAGGAGGTGGAGCTGACCCCGATCGGGCTATCGGAGATGGGGGTGTGGGTGGTGCCCACTGCCACGCTGACACCCCGGGCCTCGATGATGGCAGACAGGAGCTGCTGCTGCTGCTGGCGCAGGGTGTCGGCGATGAGCAGCGGCAGGGAGTTGAGGCTGGCGGTGAGATGCTCCAGCTTGGACTCCAGGCTGCCAATCTGCTTCTCCAGGTCTTCGCTCCGGTCATTGAGTTCTGTGATTAAGTCATACATGACATTCTGCATCTGTGTGGAGAGAGAGAGGCGAGAGACAGGGAGATGACAGGTCATCACAGAGGCATCTGCAATGGGAGAAATGAAATGCCCTCCACAGCATGACAGGAGCCACTTGCACACCAGCTGATCTGGTCAAGGAAGGACACAGGCTTATTTCCCGGGGACAGGGAGGCTGAAGTGTGGATGTTTCTTTTTCTTATTACAAAAGTAATGAGTATTAATTGCAGTGCTTTATTAGAGAATATGTGCCACGGGGGAAAAAGTGGCCCCTTTTTTCCTTAAATAAAGCGAGTCTCTAAACTGTCACATGTTCTTACAGAGCCACAACCTCTCAGCTTGCACGGCTGCTAGCATCTAATGATTCCAGAAATGTTGCTGGTGGGGAATGGACACTGCATAGATGTATAATGAGTAGACCAGGGTTCAAGTACATATCTGCAGCTCAGTAACAACGCGCCCTCTGCCAGGCGCCTGGCCTCTCCCAATCTCGGTTGCCTTAGAAAATTGAGTTAATAATAAGTATCCACAGTTAGGAGTTATTGCACATCCCCCAACCTCCATGTTAACACAGCAGCCAGGATGTAAAGTGAATGAACTCCCAGGCACAGTGCTTGGCCAAAGGGGGCTGCCTTGCGGAGGGGTGGCCCTTCCCCTGCATGGTCCACAAGGCCTCCAAGTGAGACATCCCTGAAGGGTCATTCCAACTGGCCGAGGTCTTTGTTGCCTGTCTCACAGTTCAAACTCTCCCTCTGACCAATCCAGCGGCCCTCATTCCTTGGCAGGGGTCCTGAGTGTGCTCCCCAATGTCCCTCCTGCCCTCAGCACTGACCCCTGTGTTCCAGGGGTGCTGGCCAATTACTGGTGCTCCTTCCTCAACACCCTGTGGCCCCCTTATTGGTCTGCAGAGTCCCAGTCTATGCAACAGATGTTTTTCTCCCAGCAAATTAGCAAATGCCATCCTGGCTGTGCACATCAGACTTGGGAACAAGATTCATGGGCGTCTTCAGCCTCCCAGGCATCAGGGAGTGAGGCTCCTGGGGTGGCAATGCAGAGGGCCAGGCCGGGGGTTGCTTGGTCGTCCCCAAGATACTGTGGCTCTTTGGGTTTCTGGTGATCTGCCAGTGACATTCCAATCCTATTTCACCTGAAATTTCAGGTTACTCCAGGAAGATATAGAAACCATTTGTGCCCCAGGGACCAAAGCAGCAGCAAGGAAGATGAGAGTGAAGGAGTAAAAGAAGATGTGAGAAGCCAGAGAAGAATGAAGGGGAGCAGGGATGCGACATGCAGCGAGCCTACCCGGAAGACGCCATACACCACAGGGAAATTCATCGGCCAGCAAAAGGAAAGCTTGAGCAGTAGCATGGAGATGGCCCTGCTCCCATAAGCTGTGCTGTTGCCAGAGCAGGACACTGTGTTGTGGAGTGCCCTTGGAGGACAGGGCGACATTAGAAGTGAAAGTTCCCCCTTTATTAATCAGCATGACAGACCCTCTCAAGGTGCACACTCTTCCGGAATGTGCAAAATCACCCACTTCATTTGACTGCAGGGGCACCCTGATGAGCTCCGGATGCAGAGTCCAGGCCCCCACGCTGGTGCTCCCCAACTGCCCAACCATGGGATGGTCACTTTGTTCCTTTGTGTCTTGGTTTCCTCATCTATATTCACAATCAGAACTACCATTTGCAAAACCTTTATAGTTTACAAAGCATTTTGACAGATATCATCTTATTCGGATCACCTGAGCCCCCGAAGGTAGGAATCGTTTTTACATTTCAGTTGGAGTAACTGAAGCAATCAGGAACAGATTCCAAGCCCTCCCAGCTCTGCCAGCCTATAGGACAGCAATTCAATACAAACATAATATGTGGAGGCCACATGCCATATTCTTAATTTAGAGAGGACCAAAGGGCAGGAGTGGGAAGGCGCTGAGCTGAGAGGCTACAGCACACAGACAGAAAAGGGAGAGAACACAGTGTTATCATCTCCCCTGCGCTGTTGCTTGGTGACAGGATGCCAGGGGGAATGTGGACCAGTGTTAAGTGTGCTAAGCTGCTGCCAGGACCTTGGCGGAGTCTCCTGGGAGGAAAAGACAGACTGGAGGGATGTCAGAGCATGCCTCCTGCGAACTTTTTGCTCTGCAGATTTTTCCCTTAACCCTTTTCTGCACGCTCTTGCTTCCCAGGTAACTTGCTCCTGGGTTACTGATGGCTTAGTTCCCCCACCCAATTCACAGGAGTGTCTTTGCAGTTCACTGAGGTGTTCGCTTCACCCGGTCTGCTCTGTGGGCCCCATGTCTCCGAGAGGCCGTGGGTGGCACCGCAGAAATGCAGGCCTGAAAGCTGGGTTTGCCCCATGTCCCCACCCAGGGAACATCGGTCACGGTGTGTCCTGCAAAGTGAGAGGAGAGACAGGAAACACCACTAATCGTGGAAGAAGCATCCTGGGGCATCTTGATGATAGGCCATTCCTGAAGTCACAGGTGGGCCCCTAGCTCTGTTTGCTCTCTATGGCCCTCTTCCTGGCCAAGGCTGATTGGTCCCAGGGGAGACAAGTGACCCAAACTGGGCAATCATCTCTTCTCTTCTGAGAATTTACAATTAAGACCAGTAAAGGGCCAATGAGTCTTCGCCTGTGGCTAAAACTATCAAAGGTACTCTCTGAATTGGAGCCTGTTACAGTCTGTCGTGGGGACAAGAGGCATACAGGGAGAGAGAGAGGGAGAAGGAGGGAAAGGAAGAGAGACAGGGAGAGGGAGGGAGAACCGAAGCAGTCACTCGCACAGAAGGAGAGAGAAGCGACGTGAGAGACCTCACCGCCCCCCTGGCTGGGGGCGCTTCCCAGGTCTGCTTCGAGTCAATTCCTTCCTGCAGTCTGGCCACATGCCTCCTTTGAGGTTCTGCCTGGAATGAGACGCCCTTCTAGCCTTAGAATAGATTTCCCCATTTTTAAACCTAGTCCCAGCGGGTTTCTGATATTAAAACCAACACACCCAAAACCTGAGGGAGTTCTCTCCTGCCTGCCCACGTTCCACTCCCACCCCACGCTCCCAGGAACCACGGTGCGCTCCACGTGAACGTCCTCCTCCAAAGGCACACAGGCCTGGGGGCTTCTCCCCAGTGGTGCCAAGCTGCTGACTGCCCGACCGAAGTCCTCACAGTTTAGGAGGCCTTTCCTGCGGCTCAGTCCCTTTACTGAACAAGGCGTGTGCATATGGCCCACGACAGTGATTTCTCTGACTGCACCCTTTTCAAAGGGTGCTTCATGTGCCAGAGGGAGTGTCTCTTGCTTACCCAGGGAATGTGTTCCATTATGATAACTGACATCTGCTGGAATGTTCCACCAGCCTGGCCCTGAGCTGTACACTTAATATACAATTCCTATCAAGAGGCAGTAAGGAAGGAGGGCTGAGGAGGGGTGCCCTTTCTCCAGCGGCACCAATGCAGCTCTAGCAGTGTGGCCTTGGGCTCCCTCACCTGGGTGATTTGCAAGAGGAGTTTCTTTACAGTATTTATGGCAGCTCAGGGCCAGAAACACAGAGTGACAGAATGATGACAAGCCTGACACCCTAGGGTTCTCAAAAGAAGGTGCTCTTTTTTGGTATCTTCATGTTTCTCATAGGCTATCTGCATCTTGAGAAGTAAAGACACACACCCCGGCCCCCTCCACACACACACACACACACACACACACACACACACACACACCACGGTCACCAACTCGAGGCCAGAAAAACTGGTTGGTAAGGATTGGAGGATGCAGAAAAATGAACTTCCAAGTGTTAGAACAAACTGGTGTGACCTGGGCGGTCAGCACGGCCACTGTCACTGTCTGGTCCTCGCTACTGTGCTTTGCAGAGCTGCAAACTCAAGCCCAATCTCAGCAGTCCCTCTGTGTGCAGCTCATAAAGTGACACAGAAAAGGTTTAGTAGGCCAGCTCATTCATTCCACGCAAAAACGCACCTGAGCGATTTCACGTAAGAAACAAACCCCAAGTTTTAAAAGACTACAAGATATACCGGCAGATTGCAAATGGAACCCACTTGAGCCTGGGCGTTTTGAACCAAGCAGAAAGTTTTCTTTGCTTGCCTGATCCCGCGCAGTCCGGTGTGAACGTGGCCAGGACTCACAGGTGCGCCCGAGAAGACTCAGTGTCTGTGTATTCTAGGGGACGTCTCCAGACGCTGCCACTCACCTTGGAAAGGTCCACCAGGGTGTTGGCTTGGTCGCTCAGCTTCCTCTGCTCCATCTTGACGCTCCTCAGCCTGCAGGGAAGAGCGGTAACAGGCGAGCCCTTCAGGTCCGTGCAGAGGTTCAGCCCTGCTGGCAGACCCTCCAGCCCCACCACTGCCTCTGATTTTGGGACCCAGCTTGGGGACCGTGAACCTGGGGAACAACTGAGGCCTTTACTTTCCTGGGGCCTGTCAGAGCCCCCAGAAAGCAAACTCCTGTCCCCATGCGTGCTCACTGCAGTCACCTGTCTCCTTGCTATTCCCAGATCACTTTGCTGCCTCTATACTGGGGCTGCGCCTTCCACCTTGAGTGCATTGTTCTCAACTTTTCAGGCGGCCCTAGACCTCTCCATCAGAATAGATGTTTTCATCCTTTGCTTTTCCACTATACGTTTAAAAACTCTTCCATCACAGAAAGCATCAGCCAGTTTGTTTTGATTTGAGTTGCAATGCATGATGTGTGTGTGTGGTGTGTGTTCTGTGTGGGTTTTGTATGTGATGTGTGTGCAGTCTGTGTGTTGTGTGTGTGTGTAGTGTGTGTGTGGCTGTGTGTGGTGTGTGGAGGCATGTGGTGTGTGTGTGGTGTGTAGTGTGTGTGATGTGTGTGGTTTGTGTGTGGTGTATGTGGTTTGTGCTTGTGGTGTGTGTGATGTGTGGAGTGTGTGGTGTGTGTGGTTTGTATATGTGGTGTGTTTGGTATGTGTGGGGGCATGTGTGTATGGTTTGTGTGTGTTATGTCGGTGGTATGTGTGTATAGGGTGTGTGTGGTTTGTGTGTGTGGGTGTGTGTGTGGTGTGGGGGTGTGTGTAACGTGTGTGGTATGTGTGGTGTGTGTAATGTGTGTGGGGTGTGAGGTGTGTATGTGGTGTGTGTGTGTTGTGTTGTGTGTGGTGTGTAGTTTGTGTGGTGTGTAGTGCATGTGGTATGTGTTGTATGTGGTGTGTGTGTGGTATGTATATGTGGTGTGTATGTGGTGTTTGGTGTGTATGGTGTGTGGGATGTGTGTGGTGTTTGTGTGTGGTGTGCATGGTGTGTATGATGTGTGGTGTGTGTGTGGTGTGGGTAGTGTGTGTGGTATGTGGTGTGTATGTGATATGTGGTATGTGAGGTGTGTGGGTGTGTATGTGTGTGTATGTGTGGTGTTTGTGTGGTATGTGTGTGATGTGTGGTGTGTGTGTGAGGTGTATATGTGATGTGTAGTGTGTGATGTGTGGTGTGTGTGGTGTGTATGGTGTGTGTAGTATGTGGTGTGTGTGGTGTGTATAGTGTGTGTGATGTGTGATGTGTGTGATGTATAGTGTGTGTGGTGTGTATGGTGTGTGTGATGTGTGGTGTATGTGTGATGTATATAGTATGTGTGGTGTGTATAATATGTGTGATGTGTGATGTATAGTGTGTGTGTATGGTGGGTGTGATGTGTGGTGTGTGTGTGATGTATAGTATCTGTGGTGTGTATAGTGTGTAATGTGTGG